>VWZW01007479.1:2692910-2942722 GCA_013397115.1 Edolisoma coerulescens
GCCCGGCGGCGGCCATGACGAACTTCATCTCGGTGCAGCTGAAGAAGGCCTCGGAGGTGGACCTGGCCAAGCCGCTGAGCAAGTTCATTCAGCAGAGCTACCCGGGCGCCGAGGCGCAGGCCGAGCACTGCCGCGCCGCCGAGGAGCTCAGCAGGCTCCGCAAGAGCGCGCTCGGCCGCCCGCTCGACAAGCATGAGAGCGCGCTGGAGACCCTCCTCAGGTAGGGGCCCCCCACCCCCGCCATCTCCCCCTTCCTCCGTCTCCCACAGCCCTGATTCCCCGCGGGGCCCCGGCGGCAGCTCCGGGCCCTGGGCGTGGCGGAGCCGGAGCCAGGTGCGGGCGGGCCCAGGTGTGGGCGGCCTTTCCTTCCGGGAGAAAGCGGCCGGGGCTGCCAGGCCGGCTCCGGCGGCCTGTGGGATGCAGGCGCCCCAGCACTTGGCTGTCCTGCTGCATCCCGGAGTCCTCCGCCCTCGCTGCGCCGCTCGGGTGTCGTGGGGTGTCACATGATGGCAGCGCAGGGAGGGGAGGCCTGGTCCCCGTGAACATCCCCTTCCCAGTGTTTGTGTCGTGCCAGTAGCTCTTAGATGTAGGTAGAAATTGTAAAACCACAGAACATTAGGAGTTGGAAGAGAGCTTAAAGATGATCTAGTCCCACCCCCCCCCCTCGCCCCCCCCGCCTTGGGGAGGGACGCCTCCCCCTAGACCAGGGTGCTCAAGGCCTTATCCAACTTGGCCTTGAACAGTGTCGGGGTTGGGGCGTCCACAGCCTCCCTGGGCAAGTCCCTGTGCCGGTGCCTTCCCTCCCTCACAGTGAGAAGTTTCTTCTAATGTAAATTTCCCCTCTTCCAATTTGTACCCGTGACAGACCATTTTGCTTTCCATAGAGAGCTGGTGTTTCTTTCTTTTCAGTGTTACCTTTTGCTATTACAGCTTTCTTTTCACTTCCTTTTCAGTTTTGTCTGTGGGTTTGTTTTTGTATTTTGTTACTGGCATGATTTCCTTTTGTTTTCTATGTTTAGCACCTTCTTAATGTATTTGCAAAGTCACATCCTTTTTTTTTTAATCTACTTAACACAGTTAGTTTGCTATCAGAAAATTTAGTGGGGCCTCTCTGGTGCTGGAGTTATCATAGGTTAGATGAGCAAAAGATTCAGCTGTGCCTTCTGCCTGGTAAAGTGCATAAAGCCTGCATTAGGACTAACAGCTCAATCGTCCTATCTGTCTAAAACACTTATGGATTGCAATATTGAGAAGAAAGAAAAGGAGCTACTGGAGAGGGTCCAGAGGAGGGCCACAAAGATGATTAGGGCTCTGGAGTATCTCTCTTATGAGGAGCTGGGCCTGTTTAATCTGGAGAAGACTGGAAGGGATCGTATTAGTGCACATAAATATCTCAAAGGCGAGTTTTAAAAGGATGGTGCTGGTCCCTTCTCAGTGGTGTCCAGGGACAGAATGAGGAGCAATGGCCATAAGTTAAAACACAAGAACTTGTACCTCAACATGAGAAAGAAATTGTTTATGTTAAAGGTGACAGGGCACGGGAACAGGTTGTCCAGGGAGGACATGGAGTCTCCATCTCTGGAGGTGTTCAAAACCCACCTAGCAAGTGCCTTGTTTAAATGAAGGCAAGTTTTGTGAAATAAGTTACTGATGATTTTTGAGCTTATCAACCCTTCACTGGATATTTGGGCTGTAAAAGCTTGTACTCTGCTGATTGTGTTTTACAGTAGCTTTGTAATTCCCAGTTCTATTTCTGCCTGCGACTGTGTATGCTTTTGAAGGTACTCATGTTTATGCCTTTGAAGGTCAGGGAAATTGTGAGCATCTGTGAACTCAAAGATGGACTTTGCTAGCCAATTGAAAAGCATACTATTATGTACCCTTGCATGCTGGAATTCTGGAACTGAGCTTCCATTTCTGAAGGTGCCAGTCAGGTTTGTAGTTAGTTTCTGTCTGAAATCCCTGTTTGGCCCAGCCACATTGTGCGACTTCACCCTAACAGTTGCTCTGCAGCACCAGAAGAAGGCAGCCCACTTTTCAGTTCTGATCCTTCCACCTTTTCTGGAAGGCAGAATGTATGCATGGCATTCTGAGCAACTTGAATGAGTTCAGTGGACGGTCAGATGAATGTCAGAGCTGGTGCAAAATAAATAAAAGTAGTATTGCGGAAAGCCAAGAGGCTGAGCAGGACCTCCCTCTGCCAGCAGATTAATAAATGAATTTATCTGTAGTGTGCAACTTCACCTCAGGTTTTCCCCCTGAATAATCAAGGGAAACCACTTGTAATTGCATAATTACCAGCTTTGAGTCAATTCCATATGCAGTGATCTGTTCTCTCTGCTGGTGGTTGGTGATCAGCAGATGAATTTAACTGGCCCAGATGCTGTTGCAGTAGACTGGAGCAGTTGAATGTGGCTCTGAACTGGTGTAAACATGAAGTGATATCCCTCCTGTGCAGAAATTCCTCTCTTAAAACATCTGCATTTTTAATTGTATTGCTTGAGAATATTTGTTCCTTTTATAGTGGAATTGAGATAAGATGAAGGTCTGAATTAACTGTAAGTTAGAGAAAATAAAACAATCAGATGACCTCAGCCTACTTCTAAGCTTTCTTTGTTTTGTGAGAATCTGAGTGCTCTGAAGGTGATGTAGGTGAGCTTGGTACAGATGTTTCCCCTTAAATTCTGTCATAGCAGATTTGATTTAGTGGTGTTTTTCTTTTTTTTTTTTCTTTTAGTTCTGAGTATAATTATAGCTTCAAGGGATTCCTTGCTTCCTCCAATATTAAAGATAGCCTGGACTTAATTTCCTTTTTCTGGAGACATAGAATACTGGTGCAAGTTTAATTGGTTTAATTTTGCTAACAACTCCTGCAGTTGTTTTTAAAAAAGAAAAACGGGAAAAAGAAGGGGGGTGGGGGGCAATGCATGGTTTTATTTTGAATGCTCGAATTCTCTTAGGGCTGAAAGTTGCAATTGTGGTTTCCAGCTGTGAGTTCAGGACTCTGGTTCTTATCTTTAAGAGCAAAGACAGATCTTTGGTCTTTTTGATGTTCTTTTGAAGGAGATTTTTCTTCATGATTCTTTGGAGGAGGCGCAGTATTTGAGTTTCTTAATGCAATACATATATTTTAGTTAAATTCTAATTTAAGCCTTGACTTCCTACTCATTTGATGGCTGTTTTTTACTAGCATTTAGGAGTGTATAATACCTGTTTTGGTGAGAGATTGCTGTATTTTGAGCATTAGATCTGTGTTGCTGACATGTGCCCCCCCTTTCACTGCTGTAGTTGTAGTTCCTCACTGGCACAGCCAAACACAGCACTCCTCTATGTTGTGCCTTGTGTTCTTTGTAACTTGACAGTTTAAATTACTGTAAATTTAGGTTTAAATTACCTTTATGTTTACCCTTATCTTTTGTGTGTAACTGACTTGTGCATCCACTGTGGCTCTTCCTTCTGTAGCTACTTTCTGGTTTTGTGCTGATAGTTTTGTGCTGTTCTGTGGTTAACATCTTCATTTACCATTTTTATATGTTTAGTTTTATGCGTACGGTTATGTTTATACCATTTATATTTATAAAACTCAAAAACTTTACATGGTTGGGTTCTGGGATTTTTTTTGTCTGCAGAGTTTTAAAGAGCTCTTAAATCTTGAGTAGAATTTCAAGTTCTCTAATAAGAAGAAATAACATCGCATGCTTCAAATAGTAAAGAAAACAGTAAGATAAATTCTGAACTTGTTTAAAATCAAGCAAACAAAAAGCCCTGTTTAGGAGGGGTATACACCTCTCTGGCTTATTTTGTCTGTGGTTATGTTGACACACAAAGAATAGTCTGTTTGCAGGGAGCCAAGGCTTGGGCACACCCAGCTTCTCAAGGACATTTGACAAGCTTTGCTCCTTTACTCCATCCTCATGGCAGATGAGGACAGTGTAATCGTGGAATGTGGGAAGACAGCTTGGCTTTAGTGGTGACTTTTGGTTAACAAATTAAATTGAGTCAAGAGGAGACAGCATCCAAAGTCTCTTTTTCTTTGTGATACTATGTGAAAACAAGTGTGTTGAGACCAGACAAATGCAATGAAGGAAGTATATTTAAATATATAGGTTGCAGTGATCTTCAGGGCTAGTTATTATTTTTAACTATACCTTTCACATACTTGGTAAGTTGTTTAATCTTGATTAAACTGCCATCACAGCAGGCATTTGTGTTTTTTTAACGTTACAAGCAATTTCTTTCAATTCAGTTATTAGTGGAAGTCCTGTTGCTATTACAGATTATTGTAGTTTTTGATGTTGCTTAGTATATTGTGTCTTAAATTGCAGTGGCTCCGTTGGAGTCAGAAATCAATAGTCTTATATACATTGGCAGATATAATTAACTGAAGAAGACACTAACACTATTTTTATTATGTATGAGTTTTGAAAATTCTTCTTGAATTTTTAGACAAATGTTTGTTGTCTGTACAACATAGGTCTTCTATGTGCATCTCATGCCTGTATCTGCTGTGATCAGTATTTAACAGTGTAAGGAACTGGGAGCAATCTTAGTCCTGTTTCACAGACTGTGAAAGCCATTACTGCAAGGTGTTTTGTATATTGGGAATATAAGTTCTTTATAAAAGAATTTGACCAATACAATGTTGAGCATATACTTGTATGGCCAGTGCTACAGGAAGAGTATAGGAAACGGGCTTCACGTGTTATGTGTTCTTAGCAGTTTAAAGGTTTCACATTCTGCATCCAGCCTGTCATGTTTAACAAGTGGTGCAGGTATAGGGCATCACTCAGGAAAGCTTTGTATTCCTTACTGTTGCCTGGATAGATTGTGTGAGGGACTGTGCTATAGTCTCTTCCTGGCATCCTTTCCTAAACATCTTCCACTGTGACTAGACAAAATATTGGCACAGAGAAATTGTGGGTGTAATTCACTGTGACTACTGGAATATATTCCAATGAAAATTAAGTTTACAACTAAAGAATTTTATCAAGGATTAGTCTCTCTAGTTGGTACTGTGCAAAGCAAATGGCCTCTGTTTCAAAGACAGTGAAATTGGGTTACAATGTTCAGACCAAGAGAGTACAGTGTAGCATGTTAATATTATGTTAAATGCTGTACTTAATTTACTTTTGCAGCATGACTTAATGTACTCATTGCCTGCCTGTATGTATACAGGGACTCCTTTGCATGATACTCTTTTCTAATCCAGCAGGCGGTGATGTCTGGGTCAGCTTTGTCTGTGATGCTGTTTTACTTCTGACTGAGACAGGATTCCCATGTTATCTGTGAAAAGCTACCTGCTGTTGAACTTGTTCCTCTACTGAAAAAATCCCTTTAGATGGAAATTCTGTCTGTCCTGCAAATCCTCCATTGCTACAAATGAGCTCCTCAGCTTATTTGTGTGTAGGATTTTTGTGCCTTTTTCCTTGCCTTACATGCCAGTTTCATAAACCAAAACTAATAATTTCATTTATCTAATAGCTGTGTGTTCCTTTTTGTTGTAGATACTATGATCAGCTGTGTGCAATTGAACCAAAGTTTCCATTCTCTGAAAATCAGGTAAGAAGACTTACCAAACCAGTAAACTGAATCTTGGCACCTACGATGTATTACTTCCAAGCCTGTACCTAATCCTCTAACAAGTACTTTTATTGAACAAGACATCTAATCTCTTTGAGCCTTATTTTCCTAATCTCTGTTTATTTTCTAGTTGGTGCTCATATACAGTCTATGCTGGAACTTCACCTCTAGTGGCCATAGTTGCCTTTGTTTTACAGACTGAGAAACATTTAGGTTTTGGCTAGTGATCACTGGTCTAGGGCAGAAAGAGTTGGGCTGTGCTGATTCCTCTTCAACTCTCTGCTTTCCAAGAAATCTATTTCACGCTTTTAAAATCATAATGTCTATGGGAAAAAAACCTATAGAAATGGATGGAATATGATCTTTGTGTTTTGAAGTAAGACAGATGTTTCGTTCACAACAGTTAACAGAATAATCCGTTTAAGAGTTTATCACTTTATTCCTGCCTCTGCGTGACATAGTTTTGATAAAGGTATGGTGTTCATTTGGGTTTGGGGTTTTTTTCCTACCATATTTCCTTAGAATCATGTCTCTTCAGAGAAACTCAGCCTAACTTCTCCCTGTTGAAGGCTTCTGCAGGTGGAGACTGGAATAGGTCTGTAGGCTCCTGTACTTTGTTGGAAAAAGATGTGGGTTTTCTTTCAATGTGTTTACAAGTATGACAAAATTTATATTTCTTTACTCATCAAATCATACTTAAATGATAATATTATGATTAAAAGGAAAAACTTCTTGCAGTCTTAAAGGTTATAAATATTTTAATCTGTTTCTAACTTCTACTTGAGTTTTGCATGTAGCTGCATTCACTTGCAGCCAGGAACTGCACGTTGGTTTTCAGTGAGCAAATGTTTTGCTATGGTAATCTACAAACCCTGAGACAAGGAAAACTGGCAAACTTAGACAGAAAGATCTGCGTATCTGTAAAATGTTCCACTCAAGGGAAGAAGTAGTCAGTGGAAGCAGCAATGCAGCTGGGGACCAGAACATCCTGCACTCGCCCTGCTGCTAGAGGAAAATACACTATCAACTAGTACTGTTGCTCTTTCTGGAGTAATTCTCCCCAAGCACTTTAAACTGAAGAAGTTTGCCATCTTTTCTGGTTTGATACCAGTTGCCTACAACTACTTGATCAGCTGGATAAGGAATCAAACTGTGGAACTTGAAAGGAAATTCTGTGAAGTATTTGCATTGCCTCTGAAGTATATGCTGGAAGTATAAATAAAATACACTTTTTCTACCTGCATTCTCTTTCCTGAGGGTATTTCCTAATAATGCTGCTATTGAGTTCACTCATAACAATGAATGGATTTTGGTATTACACAACAGATCCAAATACACTGGTAATTGGTTGGGTGGTTTCCTTAAACTCTGATTATACCAACCTGTCAGACTTACTGGGAGAGGAATATCTTGTTTGGAAACAAATTTACCTGTTGCTCAGAATATGAACAGAGCTGAAAGATAATTCTGAGAATTTCTGTCTTGTCTACTTGAAATGTTTTGAGCAAACTAACGGGAAGGAAAAAAGGTGGAATAATTTTTATTTTGAATACCTCTTGATGATTTCCTGAAAATTCCAGAATGTTTGTAATGTTCCAAGTGAATGAAAGATTTTATGCAATTAGAATATAACGGCTAAATACATAAATTTGGGGTATTTTAAGAAGATTTCATATTCGATTTTAGAGGTAAAGATATTTCTTTTTCTGAACTTCCAGGTCTGTGTAACATTTACGTGGAAAGATGCTTTTGATAAAGGATCACTTTTTGGAGGATCTGCCAAACTGGGTATGTGAATGTACCAAAGAAACAAACATTAATGGTACTAAACTTTGAGAATATTTTTATGTAGTGGAATTAATAGTCTTTCTAGCGTTCTCAACATAGCTTTCAAATGAGTTCAACTGTATTGGTAACAAATTAATCACTTCAACATTGATAGTGAACAAATAAGCACCATGCAAAGAATTTTAATAAAATTGAGATTTTAATATTAGATTTCCAGAGGCAAAAATAGATGTGCAGTCTGATAGTAGTTGTACTGTCTGCTTCTCAGACTTTTTCTGGGAACAACTCCAATTGATACTAATCAAAATGGTTCATGTTAACATTAAGATTCAGTAGATTTTGGGTAATGCAGCTCTTCCTGTTCTAAATGAGTAAGATCATGATGAAGTGTGCTTATGAGTGAGTCCCCTCCAGAAGGGGAGTGATGGTGGCTCGCTTCAGTAACCTGGTCATCATACCACGTTTTGTTGGAGAGAATAGAACAGAACTATTTGGCTATACTCTGAAATTACTCTTCTATCACTTATTTCTAAAATATTTTCATACAGATTTAAACACTTGGAAAGAAAAAGAGTGTATTTTTTTCCTGCAAACCTAACGAGTTTGAGTCTGGTTTATTTTAGTCATAGAGGGACAATTCTGCACTACAAATTCAGGGTCATGAAATGGATTTGGGACACTTGCCAGTAAAGAACTAAGACTAAATCTTTTTGAGTAAGTGAGGAGCGGTTCAGTCGTGTCTCATCAGTCTTTAGTATTTCTATTTATACCTAAGTGTTCATCATGATTAATATTGCAAGATGACCATTGCAATTTTGAAGTTCCAGACAAAGCCTGAAAAGAATGTTTTGAGCCTTACTCTGTTTTTATTTTTATTAAAGTTTTTGCCTTCTTTATGTAGCTGTGTGTTAGCAACTACTGGAAGTCTTTGCAGTTTTCTGTGTTCTGAATACACATGTTAACAGCTGTGCTTGTGTGAACTATACGTGTAACAATACACCACATACCATGCATATTCAGGTGATCCTTTCTTTCTGTTCCAACTGTTCTAAGAAATCCTGATTAATTTGGACCTTCCTGAAGATGCTCTGTTTTTTTTTTTCTCAGAATTTGGTTCATTCTTTCTTCTTTGGGCCTAACATTTAATGAGGATTAAATCTGTTTCACTGCAAAGTTCAGAATATTTAGTTATGATGTAAACATAGTCTGTGAATGACCAGAGATCTGTAATAATTGTGAGAAAAAAAATCAGTAACTGTAACAATGATGATTACCATAAGAATTTGAATAAATGTGGTGTTACTGCAGCTTGAGGAAGCTTGCTTGTCTGCAGGTTAATTATATACTAGTCTAAATAATCTGTGAGGTAGATGACCAGAGATTTATGCAGCAGTCCGTCTCAAATATCAAAGAGGTTCTTAACTGAGATGTGAGTAATGCTCAGTTAATAAGCAATGGGATAAAGGTCATTTTGAAACTTTAAAGCAGATCTTGGTGGAAAGAAATTAACAAAAGGGGATCAGAATTGGTGGTGAGGTTTCTCAGTGTCAAACAAAGCTATCAGTAATCAAGGGAGCAAAATTTCTCTTGACTGCTAAGAGAAGTCTCCAGATAGAAATTCAGTGTAAAGCTCCTGAGACTTCCGTGGCAACAAGATGCAGGGATGTGCCTTGAGAGTTCTGGCTCTCACTGTGGTGCCGAACTGTTTGCTTCCCACCTTCCCTTGGATCCCAAATCTGTATCACAGTGGTAGCTGACAGGTACTGTGACTGCTTGAAAAGTGATCGAGTTCACAGCATGGCATGTAGTCTGAAATATGTTGACTAAGTTAATAGGTAGTGCTATAAACAAGTGAGTCTGTGGAAAATATGTATTGCTATAGTAAATTGCACTTGAGGTGCAGTCCAGAGTACAGAGTAATTCTACACTTCAGAAACTTTAAAGCCGTATTTTCTTTCCCGTCTTGTGTTTTAGTCTTTTCAAAGGCTAAACAACTTTTGTCTGAGTTCAAGATCTTATTTTTAGAAAAATTCCGGAAAATAAACTTATAGAAGGGAGATTATCTAGATAAATTAATATTCTCTTGATAAAACAGTGACTGTGACAGTGTAATTCACTTGGAAACAAATGGGAAAAATGGCCAGATTTAGGCTGGCTTGTCTGAAAACTTAGTGCAGGTTAGTGAGCACTAACGTAGAAGCTTCAGAGATGTATTAGATAAATATGTAGCTATTTAAGGAGGCTGGATGTCAGTGAAATGAAACAAATGTACATCTTTAGTACCTTCATGTTTTAAGGATTACTGTACCGGGGTTTGTGAAATTGAATATTCACTAGTTGTCACTCCTGTGTTCTCCAGGAGGACTGTCTAGACACTTCTTGACACTAGTAGGAGACTAATATCTACGGTATTTGTTTTTTTCAAGCACTTGCATAGGGCAAATAACCTTTTGAAAGCAATTAATATTCAAAATGGTTCCTGTTCAGGTATTTCTAGTTCTAGAAGTGTGGGCTCCATCCTCTGGAGCTATGAAGTACTGCAGGAGTCGCTTCCGGACAGTCTGTACTGTTGTCTAGTGAGCTCAAGTTTTAATTAAGTAAATCCTTAACTGTTTCAATACATGTGTAATGAAGATATTTGTCAGCATTTTCAGCCTGAAACAATAGCTTTAAAAGTGAAAAATTCCCTACATTTCTATAGATAGAAAACAACACATAAAAGTCTTTGTAATTGGTCAGTTATTGCAACATAATTAATGTGTGCAAGTTCACGTTTCAGATGACCTCTCAGTAATGCTTCAAGAGCCAAAAAGCCGCACTCTAGATAGAAAGACTGAAATTATTTTGTATACATTTTCATGCTACTGCTTTCATGCTGTGTGTCACTTTCTATAGTTTCTCACATGGAAACATTTTGTGGTAGTACTGAATTAGACTTTGTAAAACCTTCAGAATGAAGATGAGTTTGACTTGAAAAGTTCAGTAAGGTCGGGGTTTTGTTTGTTTGTTTGTTTTTACTTGAAACTGTTGATGCCTTTACTGATAATGGTAGTGTTGGCCTCATCTGTAGCCTGTTAGAGAACTGAAGTTTATTTTCTTAACAGTCTTGTTAACTGTTTGTCTTGCCTGCAGCTCTTGCAAGTTTGGGATATGAGAAGACCTGTGTTTTGTTCAACTGTGGAGCATTGGCAAGCCAGATTGCAGCAGAACAGAATCTGGATAACGATGAAGGACTAAAAGCTGCAGCTAAGCACTATCAGGTACAGAGGCTCCCTGCTTCTGCTTACGAGTTTAGAATTCGTCTTCTTAAAACATCAAACAAGTATCTCTCAATTTTAAAACTGTATATACGCATATATAAAAATATATATGTACATACTTTCCTGCTCTTAACTGCGAAGATGGATTGGCTGTGTAGCTGGTCTTGTCTCATTTTTTTTTATCATATTTAGAGGATATAATTCTATAGAGTTCCCCATATTCCTTCCCTCAAGCGAGTTGGTAACTCAGCCTTCAGCTTAATATTTAAAAATTTTAGCTAGTATAAATTTTAGTTTTCACAAGTTATACAGTAATAATCTCTTTCTTCTTTCTGGAATGCATTAAAATCTTAGGCTGTTAGGTGTAACCAATATACCATTATTTCTAGTCTGTCATGATAAGTGTCTCATTGTAAGTGGCTACAAGAACAAGAAGTCACAAGGAGTTGTGTTTCGTGGCTAAACAATAAATGGGAGACCATACACCAAAGAAACTATTTTTAAAATATTTTTATATAGTATTTGTTAGCGAGAAAATGTGTATGAAAAAAATGAATGATAATATATTATTTTGTTTTACTTAGTTTGCTAGTGGTGCTTTTCAACACATTAAAGACACAGTTTTGTCAGCCTTGAATCGAGAACCTACAGTGGACATCTCTCCAGACACAGTTGGGACTCTCAGTCTTATTATGCTGGCTCAAGCCCAAGAAGTCTTTTTTTTGAAAGCGACAAGAGGTATATTTTAGTTTTTGGCTTGTGTGGTTAAGTGCATGTTACAACTTCCACAAAAACTTAGAAGTGTTTTAAGGTACTAAGAGCCTGTAAAGGGTGTTTCAGAAGTTTTTATGTTTGCCTTTGCTGATTCTCCCCATGCTCCTTGCAGGTCATTAAACACAAAATACAGATGTCCTGTAGGAATTTGTCTAAGGTTCACCTGACAATGCAGTTCTCCTATCTGCCTTTTTATGTCCAAAACCATTAGTCTTCACCTTAAAAAAGGATATTGCTGGATTATATTTTTTCCATTCTCCCCTTGAAAACAAAAGACATTCTCTGAAAGAACTGAGAGTACTAAAAATTGTGCATATGGGATTTTGCAAGTACGCCCCTCCTCCTCTGTCTAGGGAGTGATTTCATGAGAATTTAGAAAGAAATGACTGTGCTAGAAACAAAGGAAATTTCCTAAGAGTTGAAGGGAAACAAATTCTGTATTGTTGCTCCTGCTTTTAACAGAGGAACTCTTTGACCAAGTCTTTTAGAATGCCCACTTGATCTTGGAAAGGGAAATTATGCAGGTAGAACAAAAAATTATTTCACTAGTTGTTAAGGATTGGTTGTGAAATACTCATTCGAAGTCTAGCTATCTTAATACAACTATGAGAGAACTTATGCTTCAAAGAAAATTTCTGTGGAATGGTACTATCTTTGATACAAAATTTCTTGCTCTACTCTCTTTGTTCAGAAAAAGTTGTGCATCTAGAAGTTACAGGTATCTAAAAGTAGAACTAAGGACATAGAGGTCATATGTGATTGCCTACAAATGACTCTCTCTCCTGACATTATTCGGAATACTTTGGAGGAAGACATGGCTCATTTTACCTGGAATGTTTCTTGTCTTCACAGGGAAGATCCCTGAAAATTCTTGTAGCCTTTCTGCCTTTAGGAGAATCTCAACAAGAAACTGTAGTCCTTCAGCCAAGTGATAAATTACGTTTATTCTTTATTGTGCTGGTACCAGTATTTTAGTCTCTGGCTGTTTGGACATTGCTTTGAAATAAATTTGTATAACAAATGCCTAAAATGTTTCCTACAGGAATGGAGCAGGTGCTTCCCTCATTTTGCATGACAAATAGATTGTCACCTTCTCAATTTCTTCTTTTCCAAAACATGAAAAAGACAAAACAAGGCTGATCCAAACCCCGGATGTGCCCAGTGACCTGAACATTCTTGTGATTACTCCTAAGACCACAAGTCTGACAGTGTTTGAAAGACAATAAGGTTAATAATCATCTGATTATGAAGGCTGTAGATTTTGCTGGATTTAGGTTATTTTCCATTGGGGGAAAGATACTTTGTGAAGAATCATGTTTGACAACATGATTAACTTCAAAAACCTGTTTTTCAAGTGCAAATCCTTCAAAGTTAGATCTCAAAATAGAAATTAAGCTTCTTGCTGCATTGACTACTTACCTTACTTGGAATTTTGTGAGTTTTCTCTTATGTGAGATAGTCCATTTATCAGCTTACCAGCTATAATGGTATTTCTGATAGAACTGAGTTTATTTAGAAGTTGAAAGAAAGCACAAGTGTTTGGCAAAAGCCAAATTGGTTGGTCACATCTAACTTCATTACATACCTACAGACCAGTTCTTTAATTTCTGAGCCTTTCCTAATGTATTCTTTAAGTGTCTTTAAGTCTGCACGTTTGCTGTTCTGAATGAAGGCTTACATTGTAGGTGCAATATTTTAAAGATACATGAGTGAAAACTAAAGCTTCTGATAGTGAAAGATATTCTGAGTTATCTGCATGGACAAATGAGTCTCCTCTAACATTTTCTTTTTTAGTGGAAATGTAGTTAATATGCCAGTATTTTTTCCTTTCTTAATGCTCCAGCTGTAGGAAGGAAGATGCAACTGCTGCACACTTGGTGGGGCTAGAAAGAAAAGTTATTTAGGTTTTTTGTGTGGTTTGATTTTATTAAATATTTAGTGCACCAGACAGGAACATTCTAGCAAAGAAGTAAGGTGATAGATCTCATAAGCTCCTTTCTCATAGTTTGTCCTCTAAATCCTGTTCCACAGTGAAAAGATCTTTCTGGCGTACCTTAAACATGTTTACCTCATAGAAGCTAAATATATTACATCACAGCTCACGTCTGAAATGTTGTAGGTAGATGTGTGAATATGCTGGTATGAGCAGACCACTTGGGAATTCTTTTAGTTGAATTTTGGCAGTTAAGCCTACTCTGCAGAATTCCTAATCTCCCCATAGTCCACAGTCACACTTACCTAAGTGACCTAGTTTGTCGACACCTAAGGGTCACCAGGGTCAGAGGGTGCTTGTTTGTAAGGGCAGCTATTTAGAGTGGACAGCCAGTGTTTGCATTGATTGCCTGCCTTCTGTTGGAAGGCTGAATTGCTAGTGCAGGCAGGAGGTTATCTCCTTTATAAAAGGAGATAAAGATAACCTCTGGCCTGCACTACCAAGAGTGCCTATCTCCTTTATAAAAGGAGATAAGAGACTTGCAGAATGTTCCTATTCTAGCAGTTCTGGCTTCAGGAACAGGGTGAGGATGTGAGGCAGGGAATACCACTGCAGATAGGCACATGACACTGATAGGAAGTAGTAGATATGACTTTGAGGAGCTGTGGTTATTTATGTCTAGGAATGGTGTTTCTGTATTTGCTCTAAGCTAACAGTGGTGTGGATTGCAATGGAAAGGACCACTCCCTTCTCCTGTGTTGCAGTTTTTCAGAGTCCTGACATGGATCTGGGTTCGGAACAGATCCTGCTGAAAATAAAATCTATTTTGCTGAGTAGATTTCAGCTAAATTCTTTGACTATGGCTGCACAAGTGCTTGTGCTGGCACAAGGAAGGGCTGGGAGAAAGCTGCCAGAGTTATGAGTGGGATTATTGTGGTTGTTATTGGCAGTTTGCCTATGGTTTGAGGTAAAGCATCAGTCTTAATCCTGCATAAATGCTTGCAGCTGCCAAAAGATTTCTTGTACAACTGCCTGAACCTTTGGTGTCACAATTGAAGTAGAAATTCTGGAAACTGCTGCTGGATGTCAAGAGGGAAGAATGGGATCCCACCTCTGAGCTATGATGTAAAGTTGTACCCTTAAAATGCAGTTATTGCTGTTTGAAGATGAAACAGTCACCTGTTCAGTTGTAAAAACTGATGATGATCTTAATTGTTCTTTGTTTTTTCTCCTGCTCCCCACAGATAAAATGAAAGATGGTATCATAGCTAAACTAGCAAATCAAGCTGCAGATTACTATGGTGATGCTTACAAACAGTGTCAGTATAAAGATACTTTGCCCAAGGTTAGTAACTCATGGAAATAATGTGAGATCTCTTGTTATTGTGAATAACTGTTATTGTTTATAATGTACTTAATGAAGTACACTTAAAATATATATCCTCAAGAAAAGCTGCAATATTGCTGCTTTTAAGGGAAATGAACCTGTAATTTGAAAAACAGTGAAGAATTGAGGGGGCAGAAGAGTGTGGGGTTTTTTTAATAAGTAAAATCTTATTACATGAAGTGCATTTGTTTGTAATGCATTTCATTAAAGTGAACTTGCAATGGTTATGATGTTATTTAGGGATGCATTCTTAGTACTTAATGCCTTACTAAATCTGTTTTCAAACTAACACTTTCTGTTTGGGCTTAATTGATTCTTAGTCTCAGTGTTTTCATGTGAAATTTGCTCTCATGTTGAGTACAGCATGAGTACAGAGGTACTGCTCACTCACCTGTTAGTGAAAAACATGATTGCAAGTTATTGTGTGTCTTCTGTCCTTCTGCCTGCCCTTGCACTACCGCAAAACAATCTTGATACTTGTAAAATATCCCAATTTAATCTTGGCTGTTGATTTGAAGGCTGTTGGTTTTAGAAGAGGTAGAAGGATCTTTCTGGTGTTCCTTGAATGTTTCTTACATAGGTGTTACGGTCATGATGATTTTTGACAGGCAGCGAGATACAATGAAGCTATTGCTTTATCTTCTGTTGTTGTGTACCTTTTTAAGCTGTAGATCTGTTCCTTGTTCCAGTTGCAAAGTGATCTGTCAAGTGAATATATGAAAGAACATAATAAGGTTTGCTGGTTAACACCAGCTCTGAGAACAGTTACGTGTTTAGGAGTGTGACATCGAGGTTGATTGGATGTGTCGAACTCCAGTTGCAAGACCTACCAGACAGCTTTGTCTTCCAAATTTACCCTTTTTTTTTTTTTCAATTTTATTTTTTCATCTCTGGGGGAGCAGCAAGTTTGCACAAATGTGAAGAAGCAGGTCTTTGTATACTGAGGTCTTTAAAACATCACTCTGGTTTTCCAGTGCTCCTTGATTTAAGAAATTAAACAGTAAGGCCAAATCCTTGATCTAAGACCATGTCTGTATTGTGCGCTGCAGCGTAATGTTTTCTTCATGTCTTGGTTGGTACTCCTGCAAAGATAAGTGCATTTATATAAAAAGTCTAAAAATGACTTTTAAGTTGCTTTCCATGTCAACAGTTACTGGTCTTCTTTCTTTGTTCTTTCCTTTCATAATTGTAGTTACTTTCTTGATAGGCCTGCTGCTGTTTTAAGTGTAATTACTTTGTTTAATTATAAAACTATCAAACCACAAAAACCCTAGAAGACCTATCTTTCCACCCACCTCCATTTCTAAAGAACACTGTCTTGGCTTTGTCTTGGGGATATTTGGGTGTGTTCTTGCGACTGTCCTTTCTAATACATGCATGCATTTCTAATCTTTGAAGTAAATGTTGTGACTTCATGGCTTGAATTTAAACCATAGTTCATCTAAAATAATGGACACTAAGAATTTTGCAACCGCAGATTAAAAAAAAATTCAATCCATGCAAAGCCACATGGTCTCTGACATTTACCTCTAATGTTTTAACCTATCTAAACTATTAATTGGGTGATTCTAATTTCCTTTTCTTCTTCCTTTTTCTTCCTGCATCCCATGTTGTCTGTGGTGGTTAATGTGGTTGGACTTTCCCCTGGTCAGTATTTTTATTTCCAGGAGGTGTTTCCTGTTCTGGCTGCAAAGCACTGCATTATGCAGGCCAATGCAGAATACCATCAATCTATCCTGGCAAAACAACAGAAGAAATTTGGTGAAGAAATTGGGAGGTTACAGGTGAGTAACTTTCTTCTCTGAAAAATGTGGAAAAACTTTTAATCCTGAAAAGCTGGGTTAGAGTTCTGAAATCCAAATAACTAAGAATGAAATGTATTCAGAAAATGCTGAGCATGTTTATCACGTGAATCAAATCATTATCAGCTGCAGAGATGAAAGGTACCTCTGTAACTTTTATAAAGATGTATTTTAGTGATTTTTGGGCAATTTGATAGTGCTTGACTTGCTAAATCTATCTTTACATTTGCATAGGCTTCATATCTCAGTACAGCTCATGTGACAGATCTGTTAATAAATTTTCCTATGTAATGTTGTTAAAAATAATTAAAATTTTTGTTAAAAAACATTAAAATTCTACCTGATCGATGCCTAGTTCTTTTGCTGATATCCTGCTTTAAATCTGAGTAATTTCTAAAAACTGTACAAACAATTCTCTTTTTAGTCTTTATAGTTTTTTCCTCCCTATATCTGGTTTCTAGAGGGTCTCAGTTACAGATCTTGTAATACATAAGATCGTCTCATGTTTTAAGTACAGTAGAGAAAAAAAAAGGCTAAAATGAACTACTTCCTTCAAGTCCCCTGATCTTTTGGAAAATAAGTATGTGAAATGCTGCTTCAACTGATTGTGAAGTTCCATGTGCACTGTGTATCTATTGATATGCAGGAGAGTTGACAGACTATAAGATGATCACGTTGACATCTTGAAAGTTACCATTATGTATATATCAGCTTTGTGCAGGATGGAGCTTGAAACTTCTTTTTGTATGCTCATGTATTTTCTCAAGAATATATGAAAGGGAGAAAGAAAAGTTATTGTTTTAACTATATTTTAATTTTTTTTTTTAGCATGCAGCAGATTTGGTCAAAACGGTGGCATCTCGCTATGATGAATATATAAATGTTAAAGATCTGGTTGACAAAATCAACCGTGCACTTGCAGCTGCCAAAAAAGACAATGACTTCATTTACCATGACCGGGTTCCTGACCTGAAAGATTTGGAGTCCATTGGAAAAGCCAGTCTTGTGAAGTCTACTCCAGTTGTTGTTCCACTCAGTCAGAAATTCACTGGTAAGCGAAGTGTGTGGAGTGCACAGGCTAATTGTTACCTTGTGAAACACGTGGCTGACAAGGTTCTTTTGTACCATGCAAAAATAAACGTTTACTTTTTCCGTTGTGTTACGTGTACAGCAGTGTTTTTGAAACTGCTGTTTTTCTTCTCCAGTTTGTTGTTGTTGTTCTTGATAAGTGTAATAAAACACAGATTGAAAATTGTTACCTGAAATGTACAATTCTCTTAAAGATATTTCTAAGATTTTCTCAGCAATTGTACTTTCTATATTAAACCAATCTTTTTAATTTCAGAAGGAGCAGTTCTGTGGGGGACAGTACCAAGTTCTATAATATTAACTAACCTAGTTGCTGGTCTCCCATAAAGTTGAAAAATTTCAGTTTGTTGGCTCTACAGATGAGTTGTGAAAAAATTCTCTCTTACCTTTCTTGTATTTTTCCTTTAAAGAAAAAAATTAGACGTGAAGCCTTAAGGAAAATCTGATTTGTAACCCTACAATAGGTTTAAATATATTGTCTTTAAATTATTTCTAACTCAATTTCAGCCTTAAAAACTGAAATCTAAAGGCCTTTAAAAATAGATTTTTGTTTTTAAGACATCTTGGTGAGTAGGAGGAGAGTATCTTAAACTGTTTAGGTCAGTCTCTGTACTACAACCTGTATAAAAAAGCTGTGAAGATGTTTGTTTGCTTTTACTTTCATAGTGCAGCTTGTGTAATTTCTACTACTTTAATTGCAGACCTGTTTGAGAAGATGGTTCC
Source organism: Edolisoma coerulescens (assembly GCA_013397115.1). Lineage (NCBI taxonomy): Eukaryota > Metazoa > Chordata > Aves > Passeriformes > Campephagidae > Edolisoma > Edolisoma coerulescens. Next base: position 2,711,247 of record VWZW01007479.1, read on the forward strand.
ACTGCAAGTGCAGCAATCTGTGAGTGTTTATAACCAGAGGAAGGCAGATCTGGTAAACAGGTCAATAGCCCAGATGAGAGAAGCCACAAATCTGGCAAATGGGTAAATATGGCTTCTTGTTAAGTTTCTCAAGAGGGGTTGTGCACAGCCTGTAAGCCCTGGGTGCCTTGCAGCCTGCAGATGTCCAGATTATAGCAGTGTTTTTTCATTACTGTATGGTAGGCTGGCGAGCTTAAATCATCACAGGGGGATTTAGAACTACTTTTCTGTAGGTGTTAAAACTGAAAGCTTATTAAGAACAAGTAGTATTTATTTTTATTTCATCTTTCCTCATTTTTTAGGAGACCAACACTTGCTCAGAAAAAGTTCCAGTACCATTGATCTAGAAGGATTTGCATATTCCAATAGTCATTAAAAAAAAAATTGTTCTTTAAAATAAATAACTATAAAAAAATAGTACCAAGCTGAGAGATAGCATTGTAACTTAAGGCAGTTGTTTCTTCTGTCTACCAGGCAGTCACTACCTAAAATGTTTGCCATGTTTTGTAAGTGCTAAAAGACTAGAATTTCTTTAGCTTTTTAAGAGCTTTGAAATGTATTTTTGGTGAGGTGTATGCCAGGAATATATTTAGTTCTGAAATTTCAGTTCAGACATACATTACACTCCATTTCCATTATAATTGACTGTGTGATTTGTTTGTTTGGATAGCAGTGTTATTTTCAGGATAAAAGTTGCTTATTTAACATGTTGACTTTTTCAGTGTGTTGGCTTCCCTCAATCTTCCTGCTGCTATTGAAGACGTGTCTGGTGATACTGTTCCTCAGTCTATTCTGAACAAGTCTAAGTCTGTGATTGAACAGGGGGGAATTCAGACTGTTGATCAGCTGATCAAAGATCTGCCTGAATTACTGCAAAGGAACAAAGAAATTTTAGATGAAGTAAGCCCAAAACCCACTGCACTAATACATTCTTAAAGTACATCTCCACTGAATGCTTTGCTTTAAATGACAATAGAAAAAGTGCACAATTATTCAAATGCTTGTAACTTTAATAGCACTTTCAAACTATGCTATTTAAATGGTCAGCCCATACAAAAACTGTGCTGTCACATGTGGATATTTCCTTACAAATACTATCTTTTTAAAAAAGTTGCTGGAGATGGGGAAGCATTGGGAAATCACTCCAAAGAAATTTGGGCGATTTGTCCCTTTCATGCCTGTTTTTTATTTGTCAAATTAACTTTAAAAAGGATGTATAGACTGTTTTTGTTTTCTACTCTAGATGCATATTTTGAGGCTGTTTTATGTTTAAAACAGCTCATAATGCATGTAACATTTTACTCTTGCAGTCTCTGAGATTATTAGATGAAGAAGAAACTACAGACAATGACCTGCGAACAAAATTCAAAGAACGCTGGCAGAGAACACCATCCAATGAACTCTATAAACCTTTGAGGACAGGTAAAGTCTATGTTTCAAGCTTTGGGTTCTAAAGATGTCCATAGTGTAAATTAAAGTAGTTTTCAGAGCTGTGATATTATCTATAAATACACAAATTCATTTTGAGGGAGGTTATGCCAAAATATCCTGATTGCAGTCTGCACTGTTACTTGGAGCTGAGAGAGGATGTGACAGCAGGGAATTTGCTGCTGCTTTTGCACCCTTGGTGTGTACATGCATGCTAAAATTTCAGAAAGCAAATGGAAGGGACAATGGCTGCCCTCCTCAGGATCTGGTTGCAATTGCCTCTTAAATACTTCAGTGTATTTTTCTTTGTTAACATCTTTTTTTTTTATCATCAGTGTGTTGTCTCTTTAATTTGGTGTTTTGTTTCTTTTTTTCCCCAGCAGTTAGTCAAACTACTTAAGACTATCACTGTAGCATGTTTTCTGTGTGCCTAAAATGTGTTGTTTTTTGAAGCTAATGGGGGACCGATACCACTGACTTAGTCCTGGAAAGTTACAGAGGTTTAAATCTGCAGAGTAGCTCAAACCAGTGTTCATTCCTATACCTTTGTATGCTTCACTGGAGAATTAATATAGGTGCCTGGTTTATGCACTATTTTAAACATAACTTAGATGCTTAAGTTTTATATAAAAGTCTTAGATATTGTGCAGGCTCATGAAAATGTATGATGACTTGATGAAACGGACAAAAACTGCTCAGGTGCAAGACTTGGATGAAACAAGTTTTGAAATGATATAAACTCCCTTTTTTTTTCCTCCTGCCCCCAGAGGGAGCCAATTACCATAGTATTTTGAATAAAGCTATGCAAGCAGATGGGCAGGTGAAAGAGCGCTATCAGACTCACCGGGATACGATTGCACTTCTGTGTAAGCCAGAGGCAGAACTCAACGCAGCCATTCCTTCTGCCAACCCAGCAAAAACATTACAGGGAAGTGAGGTAAAGCAGTGAAATCTGTCTCTATTTTGACTAGAAGTGCTATTTATCTAACAAAGTAAACTTACATGAATTGATGTGGAAGCTGATCCATAGCTGCTCGTGTTTCTGTCTCGATACAAGAGGTAGCTAACATTTGGAAAAGAAGTTGCCTTTGTGTTTAAAATCTTCTTGAGTATAGTTTGTTACGTTTAATATGGACAAAGTCAATCACCATGGGCAGCAAGACTGGTTGACTATTATAAAAGGAGCAATCTTTGAATATTTTTGTTATTTAGGGAAGTGGGATATAGTGCTTGGATTCTTGGGACAAAGTAAGACATGGCTCAGTATTTTAAAGTATTAGGTAATTAAACTAATTTGCTTTCCAAGAAGTTAATGGCTCATCTACAGCAATATTATTATTTTTCTCATAGAAATGATATTAAGTCAGTGGTTTTTGCTGCCATCTTAAAATATCCTATTGGAAGGTATCTGATCAGCTTAAAAAAACCAAATGTTTTGCAGTAATTCAGTCCTATTAGCAAAAGCAAACCTGTAGAAGATAATATAGATTGAGAAATACTTGAAGATCTTTCTTTGGTCATATTTTGTCCTAGTTTCTCACCTTTAACGCATTCATAAACAAATACTCATGCAGAAATGTTGCCAGCATCAGTGAGGAGTGCAAGATGGAAACAAGTTACTACTAAATTATGCTTCCCCAATGGTTCCTCTAAACCTCCTAACTTAGGACATTTATGTTGCCTAGGTTGTTAATGTCTTAAGAACTTTGCTGGCCAATCTGGATGAAGTTAAGAAGGAGAGAGAACAACTGGAAAATGACCTGAAATCTGTAAATTTTGACATGACAAGCAAATTCCTGACTGCACTTGCGCAGGATGGTGCTATAAATGAGGAGGCTATCTCTGTGACTGAGTTGGACAGAATTTATGGAAGTTACACACAGAAAGTGCAGGAGTCCCTGAAAAAGCAGGAAGAACTTCTCAAAAACATTCAGGTACAATGCTTTGCATGTTTTCCTGTCTCTTAAACTGAGGGCAATGGTACTTCTACCTCTCTAGTGCTTTAGAAGTCTCACTTTGCTTTCTAGTCTATTTTGCTTGTTATTCTGTCATACGTCAGTTGATACTCCTTTATTCCTTGATCACTGAAAAATACAGAGATGTCTTTGTGTTCACTGGAAAGAAATGTGAATGTTTAGCAGATTCTCCCACAGCTCCAGTGTAATTTCTGTTGGACCTTTTCTTGGCACAATTCTGTGGATGGTTTTGTCCTTGAAAGAAGCTTAAGTGGTGTATTAAGAAGGTTTTGGATTTGTTTTGGTTTTTGCCCTCATTCCATTTTAATTCTTTCTGGGATAACAGGAGACCTGTCCTTACTGTCTACTAGAAGACATTTTGGGTCTCTGCAGTACGGCTTGGTTTATTCCTAATTGCTCTTTACAATGTGCTTGACTTCCAGCATGTGCAAAGCTCATTGAAGTAAATCTTAATAGAATTTCCCAAAGTTTATTTATAAATTCAGTCTTAATTTGTCAGAGGCAGGTATCTGATACATCTGGCAAAAGAGAAAGTCTTAGTGCTTGGAGAAAAGACAATGGCAGCTCGAGTAATGATGGAGACTTTTTCCAGTAGGGAAAAAAAATTGTCTTAAATGACTGTAGGCACCGTGTTTAGCAAGGATTTTATATTTGGATATTTTTTAGCATAATATACTTAAAAAATCTTGATGGCTATTACTTTAATGTTTGAATGTCCTGGATTTCAAGTTTGTTGGCTTCTGGCATTTGAAACAGTCTTTTAAAGTTTGCTTGTTTATTTTCCTGAAAGAAATGAGATGTAAATAGGTGATCCTTCTGTAAGTTTTCTTTTTCCCTGTCCTTTCAATTGCTTGCCAATGTCAACCAAATTTGAAGTAATGCTTCTTAAAAATACCAACTTTGAGTATGATTTGATGAATATCAAGGGAAGTTAGTACAGGAGAGAGCCTAATTAGTATAGCCTTGGAAAGACAGTGTGCAGGATGAGCTTGAGAATTATTAAAGGCAGCCCACAACGGAGCAGGTAATTAACTGGTGATACCTACTGCCAGTGAGTTAACATATGTACAGTTCTGAAATATACATTATAATGGTCACTTGGAAGATAGCAAGTATGGAAGTCCAGTGTGGATGGGAGATGAGGAACAGCAGGTAGTGGGGAAAACAGAAGCAGTGAGTAAGGAAAAAGAAAACGAAACATACAGAATCTTACATGGAACTAGCTTGTGTTATTTGCACTGTTTATTTGTTCTCTTCTTTTAAGAATGCGCATCAGGATTTTTCAAAGATGAAACAATCAAACAACGAATCTAATTTAAGAGAAGAAGTCTTGAAGAACTTAGCTGTAGCAAATGACAACTTTGTGGAACTTGTAGCCAATTTAAAAGAAGGCACAAAGGTATGGTGATGTTTAAGGGATTGAAAGGACTTTTTATTTATACAATGAGATGTGAATCAAAAATCATAATAAACTTCGCAGAGATGGTAGCTGACAGGTGCCTTTTTGAGGATTTTACTATTGAAGCGAGGACAGCAAGTTGCTTGAATTTTGATTGTTTCAAGAGCTGTGAAATGCTTCTTTGTTCCTATCTGAAAAGTAAGCTTTTCTGAGCAACAGGATAAGTTGTTAATTACAGCTGAGTAAATGATGCTGAGGCACTCAGATGAGCCATTTTATCTGAGAAATTCTTTCATCTGTTCTCCCATGGTATTTAATCACCTTATAAAATCGGTGTTTTAAATGTTGTTACTGCATACATGAGAAATAAGGAGAGCTGTATTTAGGTTGCTTTTTTTGATCTGGGCTTCTGGAAGGTGTCTTACAGCTTCTGTACTAAGTATTTTTTGCTGGTTTATTGATAGCTCATTAGAGGGGAAAAACCCAACCTCTGAGATATCTATACAAATGAAATGCACGGAACTGAGAACAATAAAATTAAAATAAAAATAAACAATTATCCTTCACAAAAATAAATAGTTCATCACCAGAAGTGATCTAGTTTTGCTCTAGTTTGAATACATTTTTTTAGTTATCCTAAACTATTTTTATATTTACACACACACACAAACCCCCACAAAATTCTATGCTATTACAGGGATGGGCAACAACAGCTGACTAATTTTGGTTTTGAAAAGCATAATAGAATGTATTAATAAATTTCATTGGAATGGCATGTTCTGGGCAGTGTAATTATACAACACCTATAACTGGATCAATATGTCGAAGTATGCTAGAATGGAGTCTGAAAGTATTGATTGCGTATATTGTGTTTTTATTTTTCTTTACTAGTTTTACAATGAGCTGACAGAAATCCTGCTGAAATTCCAGAACAAGTGCAGTGACATTGTCTTTGCTCGCAAGACCGAAAGAGATGAACTGCTCAAGTAAGATTTCAATGTTTTGTTTAAGCATTGCAGAAATGTTAAAGTATTTATCAGAAATTTATCTTTGGGGACATGTTTATTATGGTACTTGATTAAATGAGAAAGGAGGAATAGGTGTGCTAAGCCTATCACTTCTTTTTGCTTTAATGCTAATCCCACTTTCCTCTCCCCTAGGAAAGTGTTACGAGAAATAAATGGAAAAATCTACTTTGAAGTCTGCTCTACTGTTCCTGTGTGCAGTTCAGCACGAATGTGTTTCATGTTATGATTTCACTCTCTATTCTTTTTGACATGCATTTGTTAGTCATTTTATTTTATTCTTTCCTTTGAGGAACTTTTGATTTCTGCACCCTGCTCCTGCTGTCAGTTTAGTTGGAGAAATTAGATAAATGCTTCATCATATGATTTTCTTCCATGTGTTCAGTGTGATGGGGGAGAAGCATCGGTATTCTGCTTCTGCTCTGTAGGGTGCTCTGGTCTCATACTTAACCATTGCTTAGATATGTGAGTTGCTTACAATGCTGGGGAGAGAAGCAGATTTTATCCTTCATGGGAGGAAGAGTGTTTGATGTTGTCATTGTCCCCCACATGAGATCAGACCTAGTATAGTATGTTTCAGTTGTGGTTCTTAGGCTCTTCTCTTGGGAGGAAAGCATAATTTAAATGGTTTGCCTTTTAATCAGTGTTCTTTAGCAAAGCACATAGCCTTTTATAAGGACTAGTTGTTACTAAAATTTTGGTTGGTGAAACTGCAGTTGTTCTGTGTACTTGCCACGTTGCAAATGGGATGCTCAGCCCTCAATTTTCACCTTTCCTAATTTGATCCTTTGTAAAATTGTTCTTTTTCATTTGGGCATTGTGCTTGTAAACAAATTCTGAGTTACAACCCATACTGCCTTTATTTGGCTTCCTGCATTCATGTAATTTGGAAGCTGTTAGGCTGCCTAACCAAGGCAGAGGTCTGAATATCTCACATCTCTACTGTGTTTATGTTCAGTCTTAAGGCTGTAGGGTTAGTGTTGATAGAACGTTCTGCTGAGTCTTGCTGTGCTCTTTTACTGTTTTGGCTACTGTTGTGATCCATACCCAGTATTGAGTTAGAACATAAAGACATTATTAGAAAATAAATGTAACAGTTTATCAGTGAGTTGGCTAGAGAATGGTTTCCGTGGAAGTGATTTGGACTCCAAATTAAGTTTGAGCTAGCTCAGTGATCATGCTTTAAATATTAGACTTACTCTGTTGTATCTTTTTGGCTTAGCTTGCTGCAGTGTATAACAAACAATTCTTAAACTAAGCTGCATGTTTGCTTTTTTGTTTTTAATAGGGATTTGCAGCAAAGCATTGCTAGGGAGCCCAGTGCTCCTTCCATTCCACTGCCTACATATCAGACCACGCCAGCAGCAGGAAGTAAGCCAGCGGCATCGCAGACTCCCACTCCAGCCCCAAGAACCATGGTGGTAAATACATGCTACAGAATTAGTGGGTTGAAAATACTGGGTCCATACTTGAGAACTCCAAACTGATCTGTAATCTGTGTATATCACTCCTTAATATACTGGTGTAGTTGGAAATGTGTTGAAGTGAAATAGAGGGCAAGATCTTAAGGCTTTTTACAGAGGTGTGTTATGTACTATTCATGTTCATGATTTATAGATTTGAAATTAAAAGCTTATTGCCTTTTAATTGCTTTGCATTATCTGTATAGACTAAGTATAGAATGTCTGTTTAAAATGAAAATAAAAATCAATTAATCGTATAACTACAGGTTTTGATCCCAAGACTTCCATAAAGAAGCTCCAGCTAAATTCACTTTCTCTTGTTAGGGGACTAAACCACAGCCACCAGCACGGCCACCACCTCCAGTGATTTCTGCAGCAAGCAGTTCCTCTTCTGCATTAGCACCCTCTGGAACAGCTGCAGCTCCTGCTGCTGCTCCATCTCCTACTCCAGGAGCCAGTGCACCTGCAGCAGGCACTGCACCTTCACAGGCACAGGGACCACCTTACCCCACTTATCCCGGTTACCCAGGGTAAGTTATGGGAGCACTTAAGCAGATTTTTGTTATCCTGGTACTTAAAAGCACTTTTTTCTTGTGTGTGACATTTTAACATTAGTTATTTTTACAGTTGAAGATGTGTTTACTGTTTGAGGCAAGGGGTTTTTTTGTTTGTTAGTTTTTTGGTTGGTTGGTTTTTTGGTTGGTTGGGGGTTTTTTGGGGGGGTTGGGTTTTTTTGGTTTTTGTTAGTTTTAATCATGTAACTCTTGTACGCATCATTTGCTTGTACCTTTTGTGGGAAGGTTCATTTTAAGTGTTTGCAGTTTGTCTTCTTCAAAGGAGAAGGAAAATAAGACTGCATTTCCTTAGCTGTGGTTTGTTGATTATTGCCAACACTTGCATAATCATTTGGTGGTGTTTATCTCAAAAGTGTTGGCATATTTCATTTTTCAAAACTTTAGCATGATACTAGGATGATGAGAAATACAGAGAAAATTCCAGTTGAGTCGTGTGGTTTCTTCTGATGCTTTTTTTCCATCTTCCTGGTGTCATCACAAGGAATTGAAGACAGCTGTGCTCTCCTTTGGTAGCAAATGTTGAAATATGCACAATGTTATTAAACATTTGAGAATCAATTTCGATCAGTTCTAGTTCCAGCAAGTTGCCTTTACTCCACCTTCTGTCTGCATTTCTGTTCCACACATTGTAATAGTTTTCATGTTTGCTCCTTGAAAGTAACCACGTTTCCTGCTGCACTCAAAACAAAATGAAAGGAAAGCATTTGTGGAGATTGCATGTCTTTTTGTATCTATTAATGAGTTGTTTTTGCAAGTTAACATCATCAGTGTTTTTCAACTCAGTTATGCTTTTTTCCGCCCCCCCAGGTATTGCCAGATGCCAATGCCAATGGGCTATAATCCATACATGTATGGTCAGTATAATCTGCCATATGCGCCCTCACCTGTGTATCAAAATCCTGGACAACCACCATATCCGCCACCTCAACAACCTGGATACCCTTTTCCTCAACAACCTTATTACCATCAGCAATAATGTCTCTGCAAAGAAGCTCTGCTTGTTAAAATTTGGGAGAAATTGGCAATAAGTGTACTAAAACTTCTAGCTTCGGTTAGTGTACCATACTGAACTGTATGCAGCTGTAACTCCTGTCCCTTGTTAACTGCTCCAAAATGTCTAGATCAGTTTTTATTACACAAAACTCTTTGAAAGATCTACTGCAGTGGTTTAGACCATAGACTAATGCCAGAATTCGAGCCTAATTCAGCGGTCTGAAGCTGTACACTACATTTTGGTTAGACCAAATATTTGTTCGCGAAAATCCTATAAGTAACAAATAGGTTCAGATGAGAAAAACAAAGCAGTGTGTGCACTGGGTGTGATATATTCTACAGAACCATATAGCATTTCCTTCTATACTCTATTGGTTTGTATTTTTTTAGTTTAGTTGAAATATGCTATTTTGTCTAATAATCAAGGCCTTGTAAATCATCAGTAAAAAGAAATAAATTACTTAAGAACAGTTTAAACACTTGGCATTCTCATTACCATAAAAATGTGTTTTGTGTGGTTGTAGATTGTTTCATTTGTCCCTTGACTTTCATAACATGAAGAAGTTCTCAAGAGTTTAGCCTTACAAATGAATTTCCACTTCTTTTCCTTGATTCTGTGTTTTTATGACAGAATCTATATTTAACCATTTAAGTGTTGGTAGATGAAGTCTTACAGGTAGAGTTTTCCTATAACCTTGAAGTGTATTGGACTGAAATATATTTATTACATTTTTAAAGAATGGTTACTGTCATCTGCGGGATACTACGTAAAAGAAGGGAGGTTAGGGTCCTCTTACAGGACCAGTGAATAGTTGTTCTAACTTGTGTTTTCCAAAGAAATGTTGATGGGAAATGTATTATGGCTCAAAATAGAGCAACTATTGATTGCTGGAGCTTTGCAGTTCATGTTTTTTAAATAATTGCTTTTTTTCCCTTGAAAAAATTGATGTATTCCCTCAGGGAGCTTGTTATCAGTGGAAAAACTTTTTTTTTTCTGGGGCGGGGAGAAAATCTTGTAAATTAAAGGACATTGAATGTTTACTTTTGGATCCATCATCTCAAGGGACAAATAACCTTGCACTGCATTTTACGTAAGATAGTGAAGAATCTAAGTTTGGGGTTAATGGCTTCTACCAAATATTTGCTAACCATTTTTCAGCCTTTTTTTTCCCACCATGCTTGTCTAATGAGGGACTCTTCTTTCATTTAGCCCTTGATAAGAGTTACTTGGTTCTGTGGGACAGTTAATTTTCTGAATGCTTCATACGAGATGTTCTGGCCTTACAGAATAACTATCACAGTACCTGTGTTACTAAAAGTTACTCCTTTGTTTTTCTATTAAAGTGCCTGATAAGATACCGAGGTATATTTTAGTGTAGGTGTTTAGAGGTGCAGTTATTGTAGCATCTGGGTGGAAACCTCACTGGATCATGAATATTCTTCCTCATAAAGAAAGCAGCATTCGTATTCATATGAGCTCCTTTCTTTCTGTCTCAAGTTCCTCTTGCTGTGTGATCATTCCGATTACTGTGTGAAGACTCCTTGTCTTTAGTACTTGCTAACCCCCATAGAAAATGTGGATCAAAAGGTAGAAATAAGCATCCCTTATAGAACTTATTGAGTACCTAATTCTAAACAAATTTATTAATCTGTAGAAGCTCAGTGATGTGGAGAACACGATGGAGTAAGGGAATACAGCGCTGTAGATGAAACGGCTGCACAAAGACAGGTGCTTTGCGTTTCTTTATAAACATTGCTGAACGGGGTGGCACGAGAACCTCTCAATTTTTTTTTCCCCTGATGAGAATACATGAGGCAAGCGGGGACAATGAGAAAAAGCTAGGAAGATAACTGTTTGGAAACAGCAATCAGAACCTGATTTTATTCTAACTGGAAAACCAGTAGTTTTCCACTAATTTCACTGTGTCAATGTGAGCAAGTGCAAGTCTAATGCAACCTTTTAAATTCTAAATTTTTAGTATGCCATGGGCTGTAGGTTTTTCAGTTCACACATTAGATGCATTTGAGCTGTTGTGTAAGTTTGTTTCTAGTGCCTCAATTGATAAAAACTTATTTTCATGCTGTATAAAAAAAGTCATTTGGTTCAGCATAAAGATTCTTAGAACTGAAATTTCCTTTTTAAAATTTCATAGATCTGGAATTACTGTCAAAACATCTTTTCCAGTTGTGTTTTTGCTTGCTTTAGTCTATTATTTGAATATGTGTAGAAATCTATGCATTATGTTCAATTTTTCTCCTTTTTTTTCCTTAAGAGAACAGAAAAATCCAGAGACATGTTATGTATCTGCTTTTAAGCATGCAGTTGTCATGACTTTGGTTGAAATGTTACCTTGTTCTTCTATAGTTTATTAAAAAAATCAGTTAGAAAATCTGATTTCATGGTGTTTCTCTTGAGTCCTTTGGGTTCAGACGTTATTTTGGAAAGGATGGAAACAAGTTAGGGGCCCCCAAGAATGTTTGTGCTGTGGTAAAGGTATATCAGCTGCAGCTGCTCTGTAATAACATCCATGTTCAGATCCTGGTAGTTGTGTTTATTTCCAAAGCTGATGGAGTGTATTTCCCTCTGTTTATATGAGGAGGAAATGATTAAGGTTGTGCCTTCAGAAACTTGGATTCTAAGTTTGTTTTTGTGAACTTATGTTCAGGCTGGGTTTCACAAGACTCCCAGCACTGTGGGTATTCAAGCATGAAGAAAATGGGTTGTAAGGGCAGCTGATAACAGCAGATAAACAGTCTCCATGGGCACTCAAGAAGTCAGTTTCTTTTTAAAATTTTTTTTTAGAAAAAAGCCGTATAATACCATGCTTGTTTCAATTGCTGTGTAGAGGGAAAAGTTTACAATCATGTCCTTTCAGAGACTTTGAAGTCAAGCATTTATTTCATCTTGCATAAAAGCTTTCAGTGCAATTAGTGAGAAAAGCAAGTCTTAGGAAGCAAACTAATTGCAGATCATCAGTGAAATACCAAACTATTGCAGGGCTAGTAGGTCTTTCCTCTTTTTTTTTTTTTCTTTTTTAACGTGGTTTCAGCCCATGTGGAAAAAGTGTCTTCTTTCCTGACCACTAATGTGACACTCCCAGCTAATGGTGATTTTTTTGCTGTTGTCCCATTGTTTTGAGTGCTTTTAGGGCTGATAGGTGAGATTTAGTTTGAATTAGACTGAAAGGAGTCCTTTGCTATTTCAAATTACCTTGAGGCAGTATTTGAACCTTGGCATACTGAAACAACCTCACCTCTTGTCAGGTAGCTGGAAATCACAAGAAAATCCTTTGGAAAACAATTTTTTTTCCTCTGCATTACCTGAGAGATGTGCTTTCTTGTTGCTAAAACGTGTTCAGTTCTGAAATGACTTGCATCTCGGAAGCTGTTTTCTGGCATGTATTTATCCTGGCAGAACATTAAAATAGACAAAGCTGAGCAATTGTGGGTTTGAGTTTTGGTTGTATACTATCGAGTGAAGCTGCCTGAATTTTCAAGATTTCACTATGTATAGTTTAAAAGAATCTATTTGGAAGGTTTCAGTGCTTGATAAGATGAGCTATTACAGCAGAGCAACACTCAAAACTGCTTTTTTGTATTCTTTATGGGAAAGGATTTGGGGTTCTTGTTGCTTTTGACTGACATTACTCAATGTGTTAACTTTTTTGGCTTACTCTGACTATGGCTTTGTGTTTATCATGATTGCTAAGTGCTGCTACATTAAAAAAATTACCATTTTTTTTTTAAATTGCACTGTTCTAAGTACTTTCCCTTGTGCTTTTGTGTTCTGACAATCAAAAATTTTATCCCCAAGTTGAGATTTTTCTGATTTGGACTCAAATTTGGAACTCTAGTAACTTACTGGCAATCATAGAATTACTGTTAATCTCAAATTATGACTTTATTCTTGCATCTAATTCCCCTAATTGAGTATAATTGTCCCTGGTGCCAACAACTGTATCTCAGTTGTTACATTGTGCTTTTTTTTTCCTGATTTTTTTTAATGTTTCTAAATCCTTGTCAGAAGCTGGCCACTAATTTTATTAACCAGGTTGTTAAGAAAAACTGTTTATTATCAAGCATGAAAAGAAAGAGGCAACTGCCATTGCGAAATCAGCACTGAGGCTTCACCACAAATTACTGCTGTCAGTCCCTTCAGTCCTTTCCCCTTTAATCCATTCAGCACTTCTGCATGGCAATGCATTTGCACTTCCAAGTTAAAGCACTCCTGGGTGCTGGAGTGCTGTTCTCGGTGCTGGGAAGCTGCTGGAGTGTTTGCTGGTGTGAGGGTAGCCTGTTCCCAACGGCACTTTTTCCAGCCAAGTGGGGAGTGTTGCTGGGAAGGTAGGGCAGTGGAAGGACCATTCCCGGTGGGCAGCTTGCCTGCAGTCCCCTTCCTTGGAGGCTGAGGTGGTGAGAATGCACATGGCTATGAGCCTGACAACCCAGCCGGTCTTGGACTCTGCTCGTGGGACACGTGCATGCATCAGCTGACAGCATCCAGGTGACAAAAGTGTGCTGGAGACTTGGCTATGGTGTCATTGTAGGCACTGGTGAGATTTACACCAAACCAGATTTGACCTCAAGTGACCTTTTACCTAGAGTAACCTGTGCTGTGACCTGAAGTAACCTTTATCCTAGAGTAACTTTTGTCGTGTGACTTTTGCCGTGGGGGAATGTCTGTCCTTGGACCTCAAGTAATCGTTGATCTTGAGGATTCTCTGTCTTGTCTCCTCAATTAACACTTGACCTAGAGGAACCTGTGTCCTCAAGTAACCTTTGACCTCCAGTAACCTCTGTCCACTGTCCTTGAGTAACACTTGAAATAAATTAACCTTCGCCCTATGACCTTGCAGAACCTTGTACCTTGAGTACCCTTTGTCCTGAAAGGACTTTTGGCCCAGCATAACATAATAATGTATTCTGACCTCATGCAACCTATGAGCTCCAGTGACCTTTCTCCTCGAGCAACCCCTGTCTTGTGATCTCTATTAACTGCTGTCCTGTGACAGAGGCTGGACTAGTCTCATTCTGGAAATCTGCCTTACCAAGTAACCTTTGACATCAAGTAGCTTCTGTCCTCTGACCTAAAGTAACCTTTGATCAAAGTAATCTATGTCACATGCCACAGCCTGGCCCAGGCTCACTCTGGAAGGCTGCCTTTGAAATTGTTGGGGACAAGCAGCATTGTGTGATCTGGGTAGAAAGCACCGGGCTATCACATTAGCAATATGAGGGCAAATGGCTTCCTCTGCCATGGCCGAGCTCCAGCTTCTCCTGCCCCACGTCAGGCATGCTGCTAGCAGTGGGAGACCCTTCTGGCTTCAATGTCAGCAGTGGGATCCTCTGTGGACCTACAACCCTAGTGCCAAAGCAGAGGACAGGAGGACTTGCTCGTGGTGTGTGAATTAGAATGTCCAGGTTTTGCTAATGATGGCTTCCACTGGAACAGAGAGGCTGCCTGAGGTAGATAACTGCCCTGTGTTTTGGCTGGTACAACATTTACAGGTTATTTCATCTGAGATTTGCCGTTGGTCTGCCTGCTTTTCAGTGTGTGCCAGCGAGTGTTACACCTCTGGTGTGCGAGGTGGGAGGCCAAGGTATAAATGGTAGCTGCCTTACACCCGGTGAGTTCACTGCAGCGCTGTCTGCCTGACGGTGGGCCTGCCCAGCTCTTGTTTCTTTGCTATTTCCTACTAAAGGTTTTTAAGTCTCCCTGGTGTCACACCTGGTGGCACCTCTTACTTTTTGCTAGCTTAAACTTTTCTGAGTTGAATACATTTGTGTATACACATGCACACACACAGTATCTGAGTTGTAAGATAGAGCCAGCCTGTGCTGTTTGCATTCTCAGAAGATGAGCAGCACTGGGCCCTGCAGCAGCATCACGGAGCTGCCTGCTGAGCCTGCTCAGCAGCAGAGGGCAGACTGAAACCATGTAACCAACAGATCTTTTTGGTGTGAATATATGCGAAAAGAGATTTGAAGTTTATGTTGGTGGAAGGACAGGCAAATCGCTTTTTAATTAAGCATCATCAAATTTAACTACATGTAGATACCAGGAGTGCTCCTTAGTTGATGACCTGGAGCCTGAAAACTAAAACCAGCCAAATGCAGGGACAATTAATCAGCTGCCCACATCCACCATCCTGATCAGCTGCGCACCGAACTTGGAGCACTGTGCTGCAAAGGTGAAGAGATAGGTAAGATTTCAGGTCATCCTAAACTGCTTTATTGGTCTTCTGGAGTTATGTAGCTTTTGGGAATTTTCTACTTTTAGTTTGCATACCTGGACAGTCTCTTTCTGTATATACCCAGTGTGATTTAAGCTCATCTGGCATGATAAGATGTCTCCTTACCTGGAGCGGTGCAAAATTAACTGATTAGGTTTAAACAGCTGCAGCAACGAGGTGACGGTGGAACAAAGTGAAGGGTGGGTGTTACCATGACCCATTCTGAGAGGGGGAGTAGAAAAAAGGGTCCTGTGCTTCTGGCAGGAGAAAAGCGTGTTGGCAGTAACAGCTCTGCCACTGTGGGGCTGCTACAATGCTAACAGCAGATGTTGCACCAAGGGGATGAAAAACACTTAAGGAAGATGTCAAAGTGTTCAGAGAGGAAAAGGGGCCAGGAGAAAATGGAAGGAATGCTGAGGGAGGGATAGCTAATGGTTGAGGAAACAGGAGGTAAATCAAATGAGTTTAGGAAGAGGAAGCATGGAAGAAAGGCCCCAAGACTTTGACAGTATGAATCATAACATTTTAGGTGGTGCAAGGAAAACAGAATTCAAGCTGAAAGGACTGAAGTTTTAACTGAAACAGAAGAAAAATCAATGGTGGTAAAGGGAAGGGAAAAAGGAGCTTTAGCTCTACGGAGAGAGAGTTCAGAAAAGAAATTTAAAGGTGAAGGAAGCTAATTTTTTTCCAGTGGGTCTGAAGATCTGGAGAGGCGGATGAAAGCTGGGGGCTGATGGTGGGCAGAGAAGGTCTTAGAAGGGAAGACAGAAGATGCAGCAGATCATGTGCTTTGACAGTGTTGGTCCAGGCTGGCTGTAACGAGGATTTACGTCTTAGAAATGAGTAGGATCATCCATGGAGTGACCAATCTGAGTAGATGAATCAAGGTAGGTGCTTATGTGCCAGTCTCCAGTGTTGGAGTCAAAAAGGAGTGATGTGAACCTGCAGCCTGTAAAGGAGAGGAGAGACAGCAGGTCAAGGTGCAGGAGCCTAAGACCTGGTGGTAGACAGGAGTATCTTGAAGCAAATGGAGTTTCTTATTTAAGAAAGCTGAATTTCTTCTCTAATCATCTTCTTGCAGTCACTAGTTACATTTCATTAGTGAAGGAGCATTTCATATTCTATCAGTAAATTTTTCATTAGCCAATGGCTTCCAGCAGGTATGAATTTCCACAAGCAGGAAAGGAGTATGTGATCTATCACAGAAGGAGATGTAGATCCAGATTAAAAAAACTTCCCTGGTGCCTTGCTGTTTTCCAGTGTTGTCATATGGCCACATTGAAACACTTTTTCTTTTTTGCCTTGAAGTAAACAAAACTTAGCGGGGCTGTTCCAATCCCCAAACGTGGCAGGAGTACCTAACCGAGCGTGCCTGGCAGGTCCTTAGCGCTAGATGGCGCTATATGGAAAGGCATGACATAAACCCCGATCGTGCACCACGCTCTGCACTGCTGTTAAATCTCCGCATCTCACCAGCATCATCGGCTTTGTGTGGAAAATTTTGAGCTGCATCGTTAAGAGTCAAGACGAAGTTGATGCAAGCTGATGGGAGAGAAAGTTTTGCTGTGTTACAGAAAGAGATTCTTCTGAAAACATTAGAGAAATTGGAATGCTACCTGTAAGACTCTAGAAGAAGAATGTTTCCTGGATTTTGACATTGCCCACACACACACACTTTGGCTATGCCAAACATGTGGCATTTCACCACAGGGTTGTCAGTGGGGCTTAACAGTGGAGCCCCTCCACCCCACCCCAATTTTATGTGAAATAACACCTTGTGTCTTTTATTTTTAAGTAAGGGACAGAAGGGCAGTAGGTTGTGTGAAATACTGATAGCAATGACCCACACTATCCGTTAATAACTTTGCTAGTATAAAACATTTCTCCTAATCTCTGAAGAGAAGATAATAGCATACATGGGAGTCTTCCTCGTCCCTTCTGAATGAGGGCTGCAATTTTGGTTAGCTGTTTATGCTGTTGAGTAAGGAAAAGTGTCCTGAAGGTGATTGTTGAAGTTCTACTGGTTTCTGCCATGACGTAGAGCTGGCAGTAGGGCCTTGAATATGATACATGCTCTAATAGGCTGGTTATAGTAGAATTTATGCCCAGGAAGAACTTACCTGGACTAACTATTTACCTTCTGTTGTTCCATGGTGGCTAGGTTTTGCATGGCCTCTCATCCACTGTGGAGAGGTCTGTGAGGGGGTGGAAGCTTGGGGTAATACAAGTAGAAACTTCTTGTGCCTTTGTGTGCTTCCCTTGAGCTGTGCTTGCTGTCTTTTGGGGTGGTCTGAGGAGGTCTGCTCCCTGTACAGATGCAATAATATTCGTATCACACGGCACAAAAAATGGGCAGGCATTTGGACCGCACTCAGTCGATTTTTCCCTGTTACTGAATGTTACCTGCACACAGGTTACTGAAACTGTCTGTGTATAGCAGAAGTTACAAAGCCCCTGTTGCGAAGAGGATAATCCTCAAATACTGCTCAAGAGTCATACAGGTCACTTTGAAAATGACTGTAGGTGTAAACAGAGTTTTTGTCTCCTAGAATGCTGATTAATACAGGTCGCAGTGATTTTATACAGCTAGTCTTAAGCATGGATGATTTCTTAAAGCATGTTCAAGATAAGGCTGATGAGGCTTTGTCACAAATAACTTACATGGCAAACTAGTCCCTAAAGCTTTAGAATAAATGCAAATGCTCCAGCTTGCAGGTTTCTCCTTCAAGCAGGTCCTTCTGCCTCCATGTGTGCTCTGAGCAATACCTGTTGTGGCAGCTTTGCTTCGCATACTGTGAGTTAACACTGTGAGCGGGGAAGACCAAATACAAACAGAAATTTGCAATTGGAATGACCTTGACTTCTGGTTGAGAGCCGCACAGTAAGGGCAAGAGCGAAATCGGGATCCGTGGGAAAGCATCTGGTGTGTGTCTCTGCTGACAGCATCTACCGCAGCGAGCAGAGAAATGGCTGGCAGTGCTCGCGGAGAGCGGATTAGAGACTGGGAAGTGTAGGAAAAGAAGACAAAGGTACGGGTTATACGCTTGCATGCTCCTGCAGCCTACTAGGGTGCAGTCTTGTGTAACTTAGTTCTTGTAATTGGATTACCAACTGTGACAGGGGGGCATGAAAACTATGAATATAAAGGTATGCTTAAAGGATTCCATATCTTCCTGAAATGATGAATGTACTGATGGATGCTCAGCTTTTCCCCTTAATTTGCCTTGATGATCTGACCTGTCCTTTTTCTTGTGTACATGGCTGTGAGAGGCAGCATGGTAGCTTGTTTTGAAGGAAAGAAGAGATGGGCCAAACTTGGTTGCCTGCTTCATTTTCTTTGGGTTGCAGGTGACAGGGCAGGGCACCCCAAGGGATGGACAAACAGACAAGACAGAGGTTATTCTGTGGGCCTCCTGAACCTTCACACAGGTTGTCTTGCATTTTTACAGTTTCTGAACAGGAGCCTTGAATTCCAAACCCAAGAACAGATTTCCAGTGGCTCAGTGCCTTGTGGCAAGCAGTGTGCGATGGTGTTGAATGTCCAAGGAAATATGGGCTTTCCTACTGGAGCACCTTCTGGAGATGTAGCGGTTACAGGGGTGGCCTTATTCTCCTTCTGCGCAAATTTTCTATTATCTAATGAGATTTCTTTGGCTGGAAAACTTACAAGATCACTTCTCCCTTACCTGAATGCTTTCATAAAACTCCTTCCATCTAACTGTCCTCAGAACCTCAGCTTTACTGGCAGGTTTGTTCAAAGTTGTTGGAGGCCAGGAGAAGAATACACAGAGGTACATAAGGATGTGTGCATCCACTCATTCCCTTGCAGGACATCATTGCACAAGTGCTGTTTCCATGGAAACAAGGATAAAAATACTGAATAATGGAAATTAAAGACCTGTCTAACAAGTATTTTCTATCCTGGACAAGGTTATTCTCATCTATATTCTCTGTTTGCCTATGTTTTCTGGATTTTATTTTGTTTTGTTGATAGTCTTCTCCTCTTATATGCAAAGAAGGACCCCTCAGCAGTAGCCCCTGTTGTTATTCCTTCTGAAGAAAAATGCTGCATTGCATCACTATGTGCTGCTGAAGCACCTCGATGAGATCAGAAATTCATGTTAAGGATTCTTTCCCTGTGTTGGTTGCTCTGCGACCACATCCTGCAGAAAGCAGCCTCTGGGGCACTGCAGTAGGTAGCCCAAAGCAAGCTGTGCATTCTTGGTCTTTGAATCAGGAACAAGAACTTGCTTCATGCCAGCACTGCGAGTGTCAAAAAGGCACATTAGACACTGATTTATCCTTGCCCTGCAGCTCTCCCAAACGGGTGTTTGGGACAGCTGGGCTCTGAGCCAGTGGTCTAATGCACACAGCAACTGGCTGTGCGTGCCCTGTGCCCTGCCCCAAGCAAGCTGACACGGCCAAACAAAGCCTCCAGAAGCCTGCAAAAGTGCTCCTGCAACTTGCATATAAGCAAGGCTGTGCACTTTAGAAAAATCTTGCATTTTATTTCATAAACATAGGCATCTGCTGCTAATTAAAGTAGCAGCATATAATTATACCCTTTCTTATTAGTAGAGATGGAGTCTGACAGTTGCTTAGATACAAAATAAGCAACTACAGATTGTCTTCTGCACTTTAACAAGCACATTGAGCTGGAACAATAGAATTGTATACTTATTCTGTATTATCTTTGGTAAATGTGCCTGGGAAAAATATGTTTAATCTCACTAGTAGCTCGTAATGTCAGCTGTGAAGTACTTCAGCTACCTCTCTGCTTTCCTCCATGAAGTACCAACCAAACACTTTCTGTGGAAAGGGCAGGATACCTCCTTGGGGAGAGCATTAGACAGAAGGAACAATAGTGCAGTTAACAGCCACCATTTTGCTGAGACCACCTTTTCTAGCTTTTTATATCCAATGAAAGTAAGTTTCTTCTTAATTATTAAAAAATCCAGGTGCTGGTGCAGTTATGCTGTGGTTTAACCTCGTCTGACACCTAAGCAGCACACAGCCACTCACTCCCACCATGGTGGGACTGGGAAGAGACTCTGAAGGGTAAAATTGGGAAAATTTGTGGGTTGAGATAAAGACAGTTCAATGGGTAAAGCAAAAGATGCACTTGTAAGCAAAGCAAGGAACTCATTCACCATTTCCCAAGGGGATGCAGGTCTTCAGCCATCCCCAGGAGAGCATCATGAGTAACAGCGGCTTGGGAAGACAAACGTCATCACTGTGGATGTCCCCACTTCTTTCTCCTTCCCCTCAGCTTTATATCCTGGAATGCTGCCATAGGCTATGTATCCCTTTGGTCAGCTGGGGTTCCCTTCCAACTACCTGAGCACCCCTGGCCTGCCTCAGTGGTGGGGCAATATGAGAAGTAGAAAGGCTCTTGACCCCTCTGTAAGCCCTGCTCAGCAGTTACTAAAACATTGCTGAATTATCAACGCTGTTTTTGAAAGCACAAATCCAGAACTTAGCCTCATGTGAGCCACATAGCTCACAATGGGAGCTATTGTGAAAAAAATTCTGCCCCAGCCCAAACCAGCAGATAAATAGGAACATGAAGACTGCACACACTGTAGCTACTATCTTTAAAAGGTAGGTGTTACAAAATGTGGCTGCCTTCTTTTTTATGGGTTAAGCTCACAGCCAAAGCCCTCTGGATGAGACAAGATGGATCTACAGCTTTGCTAACAAATTCCCTGTTGCTTCTTATCAGAAAACTCATGATGCTATATTGAGCAATCACTTCTCTTGCCCCACAGATTGTCAGCTGTATCCTCAGAGGCACATTTGAGTGTATGACCTTTTCTTTTCTCACATTCTGCTAATAACCCCCAACTTTCTTTGCTCACAAATCCAAAACTCTGTTGATACACCTATAGTCTCACCGCTCTTGTTATTAAACTGTAGGGAATGTAATCAGAGCAGCTAATGCCACAATAATCCTCCTGATCCATGCAGTTATCTCTGAAGATGTCAGAAACGATGCTGTCTGCAAGAGAGATGATGTATTTTGGTTAATTCTGCACCTGCAAACCTTTGGAGGAATACACCGAGCTTCCAGATGCTAAAACACTTGAAGCTGCAATGAGATTTCAAATGCCTTTGTTATTGACTATCAAAACTGTTCAATATTTCTCGATGGACGGAGCTGGCTCATTCCTGAAAAAAGAAAAGTTAATTTTTGACAAGGTCTTTCATCCCTCTGCAGCACTGTTGTAAGAGACCTGGCAAACAGATTGTAGGGCTCGCAGGGATGCTGTAGGGCTTGGGCTGCAGGGGGTGCCTGGTGAACGTCGCAGCCTGCCTTACTCCTCCAAGAGCCGAACTGCAGCATTCCTTCTGGTGCCCTGCTTGAGGAATTAGGAGTTGGACAAAAATCTCAAGTTTTTTCTTCACTTAGGTATAGCAGCTTTGCCAGAATTTAGGGCACCATTCTGTGGCAACCTGCAGAGAGAGGTAATATGCAGAGAAGCAGCTGATGCTTGCTGCTCAGCAGAGCAGGTTCAGGCAGTCTATTCTGCTGCTGAATTACCTGTCGGATCACTGATACATCAGCCTGCTTGCACAAGGAGATGATGGGATTTTTCCAGACACTTACATAATTTCTAAGGTCTATAAGTTGTGCTAACTCTGACTCTTTTCCACCCTGTGTCAGATGTGAAGTGACTCTCCCGCGTAAGAACCTTTATTTTGGATTTTCTTCCTCATTCCCAAATGCATGATAAGAGGTGCCATCTGTGCTAACAAGTACTAAATATTTAGGCCAGCAGTGTGTCAGGCAGGAGTTTGGGTTCAGTATGAAGGTGGTGGTGTGGTTTGTCGGTTATAGCTCACAAGTAACACATCTCCCAGCAGACCTTCCTGGTGCACACAAGTCTGGGAAACAGGTTGCTGGTGGAGAGTGAAGGATGGTTTGCTTATCGCTGCCCATGCAGCCTGCTGGGGCTGACAGGTTGGCAAAGGTTAGACAGGTCCAGAGAGGCTGTGCAGCTGGAATTGCCTTTATATGCTTCTTATTGTCCAGGATTAAAAAAAAAAGGGAAGGGGGAAGAGGAAAAAAAGCGAGGGGGAAAAAAGAGAAAATGAAGAAAGAAAAATAGAAAGAAAAAAAAGAAAAAATACGTGAAGAAGAAAAAAAATAGCTTTCTGAGCCTGATGCAGTCGTTGGATGCAAATATGGTCTAAGTACCTTGTGATGGCTGAGTGTGGTGGGTTTGGAGCATTGCTTTCTCTCTCCAGATTGCCTTTTAGTGTTGGTGGGTTGTTGCTGTTGCTTTCTCCTCTGAAACAAGAGCAGTTTTAGATTCTGCCTTTTTGTTTTGGCAAACGTGCCTTTCAGTAGCTGTCATGAATAGCTAAGCAGTCGAGTTGGTGCTTTCAAGTTGAGCAGATCAATAGCACAGGCATTCCTGAAATGCAGATGAAAATGCTTTTAGGTTCAAAGTTTTTGAGCTACAAACAGCCTCAGGGTGCCAGTGGGTAAAAGCCAAGGCACCTTTTACACTTGCTGTGTCAGCCCCTGGAGCCTGAATCCTCGTCTTCTTCCAGTCTGTATGTGAGCTTGATGGTTTGCTCTGCTCTGCGTGTTGCCTTACAGCCCACTGTGAACTGACATAGAGAGGACACAGATCAAAAGACACCAGCACACAGAGATGTGGGCAAAACATTACAAGAAGGTAAAGTACTACAGTGAAGAACTCTTAACATCTTTTTCCATTCCCAGATTTTGCTGCTGGGCTATTTCCCTTTCCTTCCCAGTGTAATATGAATTTTATCATCCCAGTAACATTGATTTGCCAGATCTTTTTCTGAAAGTCTCCTGACAAGAAAGCTGCAGTACGAGTTCTTGTGCTCTTTCCCTCCCCATCAGATTTTTCAAATATTTTGATGTGGGTTCAGAAGCTTCTTTCTTCTGCTGTTTTTCTTTTCTCAGCATGAACTTCATGGTCCCAATAGGTATATTCAGAGTACAAAGGTAAGCAAAATGCAGTGTCACTGGATATGCTTCAGGCTCTTCCACATGAAACAAAGAAACATAACAATCCCTTCACCTCTTCCAAACATGAGGATTGTCCTACTTCCTATTGGACAAAGTCATGCAAAAGTCAATAAAATCCTCAGGCAGCTGAGTTGACGGATCATCCTTTTGATCTGTGGGCAATTGACAATTGTGTGAGATGGTTTTTAGCAACTTTCCAATGAAGTTGCTTGTAAATTCTGCCCCCTTCAGAGCACTACAGACCCTTTTCAGGAAACCAAATTTCAAAACAAGGTAATCTAAGAGGCTGCCTACTATTGTCTTGCTTGACATTTTGGCTTCAGGCAAGACACGAAAGTGCATTGGTGTGCTGTGCCAAAAATGGCATTTCTCTTTTGTTTTATTTTCTTGATACAAAACATCTTCTAAGCCAAGCTCAATTTACCTGGTGCTGAGTTGTGGGAGTTTGCTTTGTGCTTGGATGATGATACAGGTTCTACTGACAAAACATGCATGCAGGGCTCATGTGTGATCAGAAAACCAACCTCCAGTGAGCTGTCATAGACCTCTCATCATACCTCCTTTTCTCTACTATACAGTTCCCTCATCTCTTCTTTTTCTNTTTTAAATAAGAGATCCTCCCCAGCTGATGTGCCTCTTTCTAGACAACACCTCAGGAATCTGGCATAACATACCTCTGAGAGGCTGTGGATATCCTCTCCAGTGGTTCAGCATCTGTTTGACAGTTGCCCTGTTGGGGGTTTTGCTATTTCAGCACCAGAGCAACTATTAGACCTCATCTTTCTTACAAAGGGCTTCACAACACCAGAGGAGGCTGTTCCCAACCATCTGTAGCTGCCAGGCTGCAGGAGAAGGCTTCACACGAGTACATGCTTCCCATGAACCAGCTGGGGTGGAAATGCTTCTCCCAAGGCTTAGGCCTGTGGGACTTTGGTGCAGGCAGGTGTCTGAGTGTGGTTAAGGAGGTGGGGGCTGGGTGGGTGAGGCTGTAGTGGGGAGGGGTATGGGGATATGGACCTGGAATAGGATGGAAGGGCAAGAAGCATCCTTTTTGTTCCATCAAAGGAGCACACATGGGCTGGCGTAGGACTGGTACCACTTTGTCCCATGATCGCTGTGGAGGGACCACTGCAGGGAGGCCTAGGCAGGTTTCATCTGAGAAAACTCCCAGAGCAGATATCTCTTATTGTACACAAGTTACAAATTGCTACAGATCCAGGAGTGAGTTCTTAATGCAATACACGTGATCTAGGAAAGAAGATATCTGAGAGGTGGAAAGGTGGCCCTCCAGCTGGAGTGGGTGCAAAGCATTAAAATGCCAAAATGCCTTCCTATATCCCCTCATGGGCTGAAATGGTATTTAATTTGTGTTCTCACAAATGCACAGACACCATCAGAGCTGTAAATGTAGCAAAAAAGGAGGAAAACTGGGGACCCAGGACCTGCTTTGAAGCTTCAACATGTCACATTGAGAAACTGAAGGTATTACAGTTCGGGGCGGAGCCTAAAGCAGGGTCCCCTTTGGCAGACTGCTCTCTTCAGGCAGGTCAGTGCTTATGCCTTGCAGTTAAGGGAAGTCTGAAAGGTACAGCTAATTGGACTAACTTCCTCTGTCTTGATGCACCTTATACCTCTAGCATCGAAGTAACTTTGCTAAAAGGTGTTTTTGAGAAACTTTAAATAATTCCTTGGCAACAAATTAGATTCCAATCACAGCTCAAGTCTGTCTTTACTCATGCCAGGCTTTTCTTTTGTGACTTTACTTCCAAGATGTTGCTTAAAAACTTGCCTCATTGCTTTGCCAGGAAAAAAAAGTTTTGCTTTTCTCCAAGGTTTGCTGGCTGTTCAGCATGAATTTCAGTGAATCTGACAAATCTGGGATGCTTTTGTGTCAGTAGACTATAAGATACCCAGGTAAATGCTGTTACACTGAGAGCTGTCTGGTGCCTGCAGTCCAGGCAAAATGGGGGAACATCCGTATTTGTCACAATGGGGTCATGTTGTTCCCTCTATTAAAAACAAAGGGGTTTTTTTCAGAGTATAGGTTTCAGCAATTTGTTAGTCACTGTGTTTTTGAAAAAGAACTTCCAATTTTCCTGTTTGTTAGTGTTCTTCCTGTGCTGCAAACAGTGATGCTCGATCAAATATCCTGACACCATTATAATGAGCTGTACCTAATACCTTAATGAAAACATCTGTGTGTAGGCTCCAGGGGAGGTGAGATGCAAGAGAGACTATTTTTCTGACTGTATCAGCATGTTCAAAACTCTGTAGTTTGCATAGTCCAGCTACCTTCTCTCTGCTTATACCTATTAACTTCTTTTTCTGAATCTGCTCTGGGTATCCAGCATTGGGTATCCAGTCCCAGCCCCAGCCCCAGATCACCAACTCAGCTGGCAGTTCTGCTGCTTAGGCTGTACTGGCAATTTTGAGGAAATCCAGCAACCAGGAAAGACTGTGAAGACACTCTGTGTTTTCCCTGCAAGGACATCCCTCATGCCGTGTTGCTCTGTTCTCTAATCCCCTTGAGCAAACATTTTGACTCCCACTCCATACACTTCTGAGTTGGACCACATTTATGACCTTTCAACTCCACCTTCAACTATTAGAATATTCTTCTCACATTGTCTGTGCATCCCTCAAAGTCACTACTGCGCACGAGGGCATTGTTCTGCACACAGTACCTCATTCATAAATTTTCAGAGGCATTTTTCTAGACCCAGCCAACAAGGGCATTTGTTAACTGAAAAGGGATTTCAACCTGTGTGATACAGTAACTGTGGGGCTGACTGAACCTGCAGAAAGCTGACAAGAGATGATTTCTTTCAACTGTGAAGCCTTGAAGCGTGAAGTTCACTGCATTTCTCATCCTTTCAGAACACTGTCATAATTTGATGGATTAATCAGGGTTATTTAGCAGGGATGCTTACCTGGCAAGACAACTTTTGTGCCTCTCCTGTACAAAACTCAAGGCCAGTGAGCAGCTGCATCTGGCTCAAACAGTGCTGTTAAACTTCAGTACCAAGACCTATGTGAGTTTTATATTTCACATGTGAGTTTTTCCACTGTTAAAGATACTGCTGTGCTTTGTCTTAGCTGAGGTGCACACACTTTTGTAACCTGCATAGTTTCATCTGATGACATGCATAGAGCATTTTGCCCCAGCAGTGTTGAGGAGGTATGTATTTTCTCTTCCTGGTGTATATTTGTTACTATTAGTCCCGTGCAAGTCAGTATGATTGTGTAAAGGATAATAGGCTTCAAACCCTCTGGTGCAAGTTCTCTTGTCAGCTTTTAAATCAAACTTTCTGCCTTTCACCAGTAAGTCTTCGAGTTTCCTAAAGCCTGCCCTGAGAGATGATCAGCTCTCACACACTAGATCATGCATAATCGGGTGTGCCAGTGTCCTGAGGCTCAAATGTTCTTTGCCCTGAGGAAAGGTTGTGAAATGGCTTTTGCTAGTGAAGCTGGGGCCTCATTAGGGTTGGCTGTGAGATGGCAAAGACAGGACCCTTGCTCCTACCTGTGTGCAACCTTTTCAGGTTGGACTTTGAGGCTTGTGATTCCTCCTGCACCCCTTTGTGCTGCAGCCTGACCTTCAAGTTTCCTTCTTCTCCTACCTGGTGCAGGTCAAAGCAAGCCAGCTTGCTCCTTTCCCTCCTGCCTGCCCTGGTCTGTGTACCATGCTCTGTGCTTGTGGCACCTGCCTGGGCGGCTAGTATTAGTATTTTGATTTTAGTTTTCACCCTTTGATCTGTTCTCCTTGAGCTATTAGTCATCTTGTCTCATTCATCAGTGAGACTGCTTTTCCCCTGAGAGGAGATGCTCTCTTTCTCCTCCTTGTTTCCCCTCCTATTAGAGCTACATCATGATCACGGTGCCTGAACTTAGCTATGCCATGTATTTTTCTCTAATGCCCTTTATACAGCAGAATGCAGCTTCTCAAATGACATCTCATCTGCAAATGGACCTTCTTTTAAAAAGTTTTAAAAAGACTTTTTTAAGTCTTTTTCCTTACAACCATGCCAGACTTGTGTCAGGACCAACAGGAGAAGTATGGTTTGCAGAACGGGAAGGTTGTATTTGAGACTGGAAAGCAAATGTGAAGCAAACGACCCTTCTGCCTCAGATCAAATGCTCAGACTGGAAAATACTGATCTCTCTGCTCTGTGACTCACCTGGGGATGCAAGCTCACCTTAACAGAATCTTATTCCTGGTAACAAAAATCTTCAGAAGCTCTGCAGTGTTGAAAGGCTTGGCTCACCTTTTTCCCCCAAAGAACTCCAGCAGATCAGGAGTGAGCAATAAGGTCTGATTAGGGTTTCCAGACTAGATCTCATGACTGTTTTGTTAAACCCAAAAGCAAAAGCTTAATCTTTTTCCTAGGCATCTCCCTACAAATTGCATTCTGTTAATTGAAAGCTCTTTTAATCAACATTTACAGAGTACCTTTCTTGAATAGCCACTAATTAATGCTGGCTCTATTTTGGCATAGAACCCAGTATAAAAGCTCTTTTTAAGTGTTTTTTTTTTTTTTAAAACCATTGCATCGTGAAGAGTTTTACACCTTCTAAGTGTTTTTGGTTTTCACTGTTTAGGTAGCCTAACTATATATATTTTTAATGCTTTTATTTTTTCCTTTTTCTTTTTTCCTGCAGTTCTGCTGCAGTCTGTCCTAGAAATATCCTGAACTGTGGAGTTCTCCTCCATGCTAATCCTTTAAATGCCACAGTCTTCCTGCATCCACATGAAGACTTTTATAACCTTTTCTTACCTAGAAAACAATGTCTGGCTGCTGCGGAAAAATTCAGCTTGCTCTTGTCCACACTGTTTCAATACAGCCACATTTTATCTCACTAAATGTTCCACTTTTAAATGAGAAGTAGTTTTAAAAATAGAATTTTAGTAAATCGAGCATTTCCTCCCTTTTTTCACAACAAAATAAAACCCTTTTCATCCCTAGACACACACAGCTTGTTGCAGGCTCACCACTGCTGAGCCTCAGCAGCATGGTGCAGCAGAGCCTTATTTTTCTGAGTTACAGAAGGTCTCCCTCACTTGCACCCTGCGGGATGTCCGCCCGCTCTCTCTCCGTGCCTGCCTGCTGCCATGCGCTGCCACGCTGCGTGTGGGAAGCCCCAGCCTTCCAGCAGCTGACCCTGCTCCAAAGCTGAGGGCAGCCTTTGAGCTGGAAGAAGCAGGCTCTGATAGCATGATGCCCAGGCTGATGCGCTGCAGGGCTTGTGGTGTGACCTGCCAGGTTCTGGGGGGTGCCAGCCTGCCACCTCCCACTGACAGAGAGCACCTGGACTCAGAGCCAGTTTGGAAGAAAGGGCAGGCAACTATTGAGTGCTCCCAGATGACCCCAAACATGGCGCTTTTCCTATCTAGCATTTTTCCCTTGCGGACGCCCACTTTTCAAGCCCATCTGCACAGGCTGGTGTGCCTTGCTCTGAGTAAAGGTGGGTCTGTCTCTCCTAAGAGGATGGATTATACAGTTTTGCACTCGTCTGACTTAGGGTCAGTCCTTCCTGAACCTTGCTAGATCCTCACTTGCTCCGAGATCTCCAGATAAGAATAGACACTGGGATGTTCTTTCATTCCTAGTTGTCAAAAAGATTGCAAGAACATTTTTTTCTACAGATGGATGTGAACTTGCCCTAACCATCCCAGCCTTTTTCATCTTCATATTAAATTACTTCAGCATATTTCTACACAGGGCTATGCCAAGTGCAGCATACAGCAAAGTTAATAATGGAAGAGCATAGAAGTTAAAAGTAAATCTGGTGTTTTAAAATTCATCCATGTTAATAATGCAAACTGCTACTTTTTAAAATTCCTCGCTATGTTTTTACAGTGCTACTTCAAAAATCTCTCCATAAAGAAGGCTAAAAATCAAATACGACTCTTAACTTTTTAATTTGCTTATGATTTTAATGGAGAAGCTGCTGGTCTCCTTTCCTCCAATGATTGTCCTGAAGACCTTAGGAGTGTGGGATGAAATCGAGGAAAGTTCATGTATTTGCTTTTGTCTTTCTCTTGCTTGTGCCAGCTCTACAACACATTGTACCTCTCAGTGAGGCTTCTCTGCTGATGGCTTGTGAGTGGGCTGGCAGCTGCAAATGATGCCCTAGTAT
Source organism: Edolisoma coerulescens (assembly GCA_013397115.1). Taxonomy (NCBI): domain Eukaryota; kingdom Metazoa; phylum Chordata; class Aves; order Passeriformes; family Campephagidae; genus Edolisoma; species Edolisoma coerulescens. Next base: position 2,740,524 of record VWZW01007479.1, read on the forward strand.
GAGGTTTGAAAGAGAACAACCAAACTGGTTCTTTTTAACCATTGCGCTGAGATTTGTGGTCTATGTGGGAACATTTTCTAAGGCCTGAAAAGCTGGATGTTTTCTTTCTTTCTTTCTAAAAGGTGGCTAAATTTCCCACGGGATTACCCGATGTAGAAAGCCTGAAGAGACAGAAGTGTTTGAATAATCTGGGAAGAGTAAGCCCTGGCATGGTGCTGGATGCTCAGATGGGTGGGCAGTCCTGTAGTCACACACAGGTTTCTCTTCATGCGTTTTCATACTGCTAGTAGTACTCAAAAGCTGTTCTTTATTTTGTGATTCTTAATGGACTCATAGAGCCTTTGATATGGAGCATTTTGGCAGATTAACATGGACTTAGAGCAGTTTAACTGTTCTTAGGTGCACTATGTTCACTGGGCTGGAAATAATTTGCTGGCAAAGTGTATATGGAAGAAAGGAAACCATTCTTAACATCTTTAAGTTACGTTTGTTTAAAAAGAGGTTGAAAAGGCTTCGCAAACAGAATTTGCACCTTCTAAACACCAGAACAGGTAGAAGTACCAGGTCAGTTCTGGGAACTTGAATTTTAATTCCCAAAGAATGCAGGTTGGAGGGGTGCAGCTGCAAACAACCAAATAAGGTGGCTCTCAGTCAGCGCCTACAGCAAATGCACGAACCCTGCAGCCACCTCTGTAAGGGAAGGCCCATGGGCAGTGACTCATGTGGACACACCAGGAAGGTGGCCTTTTTCCTCATGCCCAGCCCAAAAAATAATTGTGTTCCCTTTTGTTTGGGATCTTTCTCACTGGAGACCACAGGCAGCAAACAAGAAGCACCAGGAGGAGGCAATGCACCCACCAGGACCACACCAGCTCCTCAGCACCTGCCCTCACCTGGGGTCCCCCACCCTGACCACGTTCCAGGAGCCTGTGTCTGTGGCAAGTACATGATAATTTGAGTCTTTTGCTGGGGTTTGCACAGCTCTGGCTCCAGGGCTGGTGCTAGCCTGCTTGCTCTATTACACCCAGCCTGGGTGTGCAGAGTGACGGATACTCAGGAGCTGTCTGTCCCTCTGAAAGCCATCTGCTGCCCACTTGCTGAAATAGCAAGTGTTGCAGTCCAGACTAGGTGAGTTCACAAGCTCTCCCAAGGAATTCTCTGTGGATGAAATCTAACAGGGTAAATGAAATCCCCCTCTGAGAAGGGATCCCTGAAAAGGAAGTGGAAATAAGTGCTGCCTCTCTCCTACCTACAGAATGTCAATGCTTTTAACTCTGGCTGCTTGCAAAGGGTCTGTAAGTCACCAGTCCCCTTGGCATTTGCTTTGCAACTCAAAGAATTCTTAACTTGATGCCTTACTTTTCCCTGATGACCAGATTGTTTTGGCCCTGAAGCTGGCTTCTCTCAGGCAGTCCATGTCCTAGTCATGGAAGCAGTGCCGGATTTGTCCCCAGCTCACTGTCTGTTTTTCACGATGTTAACAGAGTGAGCCAAAGAATATAAAAGGAAAAGGGCTAGTTTTTTCATTTATGGCTACTGGTGACTGTGGGAGCCCTTTCCAGGCTTGTATTTGCCATCCACTTCTCCAGTGGGAAGCCAGAAAGAGCAAGAGGAATCTATTTCTGACTGTTTAGCTGTATTTATTTTCCACTGCCTGCCTCTCTGCCTGCAGCACCACTAATGTTCCCAAAGCACCTGAAGTCATTTATTTTCTGCCTCTGCCTGTGGCAGTGGTATTGCACCCTAGAAGGTTTTGCTTGAGGCCTTCTGGGCTTGCTCTAGGCATGTGAGAAAATAAATAGACTTAGGAACAGCATGTGTTAAATCCGTGGTGGGTGTCTAGGCTGCCAAGGTTTGTATATGTTTTCACTTTTAATAAGTGTACATAGATATATTACCAAGTATCTGGTAGAAAAACATACTCTAGATGCTGCAGACTTGCTGTTGGTATGGTCCTCTCAGGAGCCATTTGCACAGCATCAGCTTCCCTTTATAAACACTAACATTTCTTTAAAAAGTTAAATGACTTTTGATGGTCTCCATTTAATTAGGAAAATCTTTGCCATGTTTGTCTGGTTTTATGAGCTTTCCTGGGTCATCCAGAGTCCTCTGCGAATTTGGAGGATGCTCTGTCATTGCCAGGGCTGTTCAGGTCTTACTGGTCTGAACCGAGCTGTGCATGCACGGTCCAGGGTTGAGGGGTTCAGGGAGAGAACAGCTCAGGAAAGGGGCCAGTTGGCAGTTTTTTTGTTTTTTTTGTTGAAGAATTATGAGGTTTGGCATGATGAAATGGCTACAGGCTTCAAAAGTAATAGGACTTTTGCTCTTCTCTATGATTATAAATGGCTGGGAGTCAAGATGCGTCCATTTATTTCCACAGCTGGCTGCTTAGGAAGTGCCTGGTTCATGCTTTGAATAACTTGTGTTTTCCCATCCTTCTGATGGTCTTTTGCAGATGTACCTACACATTTCTATCACCTATGATCCTTTAGCCCAGGTGGAACCGCTGATGTGATCTCTACACCCTCATTGGCAAAATTCTTGGCTGCTGGCTCAGTCATATGAAAAAAAGAAGAAAAGCTGCTGGCTTCAAGAAGGGTCAGGTGAGCAGGGCTGTTGTCCCTGGTTTGTAGCCAATCAAACCTCTCACCCTGAGCCTCCAGCTGGGGAAGATGCGAGGGAGGAACACAAGAGGGTAAGCCAGACCAGTTTTTCTCTTATTTCACTTTGGCACTTTCACTCATTCCCCTACATCTTGCTAGCGAAGGCACCTGCTGCTTGTCTGACAGCTGGCTAAGGCTCAAGCTGGAAAAGAGCTCATGAGATATTCAAAATTTCTGCAATCTGAGCTCCCGTGTACCTTCCCTATTTACCACAGGGGAGACAAATCCTCTTACCCAACTGTCAAATAAGCCCAGCGGCAAAGCTGGAAATGAGGAAATGAGCTCTGTGTGACTGCCTGGTCACCACGGGAGCTCCAGGGAGTGTGCCTGGCCCTCTGCTTTAGAGTTGTTAACTGGAACTTTATGGGGACTTTCAGGGTCACCCTGGGCACTCTGGCGCTGAAAAGGTCCACTCTGCTTAGCAAACTCATCTAAGGTGACAAAAGCGATTTGAGTGATTGATACAGTTTGAAGTTACAGATGAAAAGGGGAACTTTTAATCAAATAATTAAATTTTTCCAATCGTGCTGCTTCCCCCTGGCTTGCTCTCCAGACAATTCTCTGGTGGGCTGTGCTTGCAGGGATCATAGGTTAACCTCTCTGTCTATTGAGGAGGGGGTGGAGGAGGAGAAAAGACTCAAAAAAATTTGGTCTTTTTTCCCCCGTGAAATTGAAAGACATTAAGTTTTCTAGAACATCGTGTCAATTTGGTCTTGCTGTGGAATAAGACCAGTGCTACACATAAATAAAGATATTAGGGCAAAAAATTAATGCAAACTAATGTCTTATTGAAGTGCAAGCTGAAATGGCTGCGCAAGAAACAAAAAGCATCCGGTCTGTGTTCGACAGAAGGTACAAGAAGCCATAAAAAATAAGACTTCTTTGCCCTTTTTCTGAAGCTACTCAGAAAGCTACAAAATTAAAAATAACAGATGATTCTTATGAATTTTCCTTCCCGGGAGTTTATAAATACCTTAGGTATTTTTGTTTTGGACTGTGTTTGACATTCACACAGCCCTGTGCAGAAGGTATATATAAGATAAGTAGCTCTAAAATGCCTCTTTGAAACATTTTGTAGGCTTTTGAGCAGGCTCTGCACTGAAGCATAATTGACATTATGGCTTCTAGCCTACCTCTCTTAAAATTTAAAAGCGAAACATAAGAAACCAATTTCTCCAGTGCATTCCCCCAGCTCACAGTCTGAATACAGCTGTTTGTTAGCAGTGTGGGCTTTTAAAAAAGGTACCTACTCAGGAGGTGAGAAAAGGTGCTCCATGAACTTCTTAGCCCCTCTGGTGAGGCTGCACCTGAGCCAGCTGCTCCCCAGGTCATGCCAAGGCGGGTGCAGGGCTGACTCATAATGTTTGTCTTCAGGAAAAAGATTTCTCGAACCAGCAGGGTATCATTGAGACCTTTCAAAGCCCTGGGTTGCTCACCTTGAATGAGGTAACTCTCTGCAAAGCAACCAGGCACCTGGTAGGAAAACTCACTCAGTAAGGCAGTTTTTCAGAACTTGCTAAGACTGGGCATTTATCTGCTATTAAGTCGGCACCCATCAGGATAGCAACTAATTGAAGCCAAAGGGACCAATCATGGTGTAAGATACTGGGCAATGTGAGTAATGATAATACTATTTGGCCTTTAATTAGTCATTTAGAGTTCATTTCAGAACTGGAGAGCTTAGGCTGGATTCACTGCTCCTGCATATGGGTTCCTTGTGGATTAATTTGTGGCTCCCACAGAAGGTATGAAGGGGGCTGGTGACTGCAGAGCTGCTAATATCTGCAGGTGTTTGCACCACTTTCCTACCCCTTCTATTCATCACTTGAGAAATTGGGATTTTTCTCCTCTTTTGTCACAAAAATATCTGTGGTCTCTCAGGTGTCTCAAATCTTGCAGATTTCTCTAGGTGCCAGCTAAATTAGAGCAGCTTTGCTGCAGGATAACAAGCCTGGCTGCCTCCCAGCTGGTTTCTTTGCTGGTTGTCCAGCTGTTAACCTGATCAGGAAAGTGCTGTGGATGGATGTCTGTCACAACACAGTGTTTGTTTTTCCTTACCTTGCTGTAAGTATATTTGATTGGGGTTGAACAGCTGAAGTCTGTGAGAATTAAATTTCTTGATTATTGTCCATTAACATCTGTGCAGGGAAACTGGTTTTAATAAGAATTGCAGAATAGTCTAAGTTGGAAGCGATCCACAAGGATCATCGAGTCCAATTCTGTGAAAAGGGATGGATGGGAATTTTTTTTTTTCTCTTTACTGATGGGTTTCTTTTAGGAATATATTTTCCTGGAAACTTTTATTTTAGTTCTCCTGTCATTTCCTGTATACTTTAACAGGACGAATGACTACTGTGGTGGTTGCTGCTGAAAAATTTTGGATGGGCAGATAGGATGATAAATTTTTATGCACCCTTAGCGTGTGTCTCTTGAGGTCTGATTTCTTTTTTTCTTGTGTTCCGGCTGTTGTAATTTGATGTGGATTGCTGCTATGGCATTGCCTCTGACCATTAGGTTTGACATTGCTGTGAATTTAGAGAGGTGCTTTCGTGTTAATCAGCGTCTCTGTTTCTCTGTTAAGCTTACATGTGCCCCCCTGCTGCGTAAAGGCTCCGCATGAACTTATACTAGAGTCTTTTCTTGGCCTTGTCCCCTTGTTTCTGTTTGTGCTTAGCTTGAGCAATTATATGTATTGCAATGAGTAATGTATCGTTTGCTGAATCCTGCCAGGAAAAAAAAGTCTATTGTTCATACTGGCTTTTTTTTTTTTATTAGCTGGCTTCTGTAGTACCAGCCTTTGTCTGCTTAGTGAAATGAATCCTTCACTGATAAATGGTTTTCACCAACACATCGAGCTATACCAGCATTGACAGACAATCTCATAGTGACAAGGGTATGCATGTTTTAGCAGTGGTCCTTTTAGAAAGTGTGACCAGAGCTGAGGAATCCATTTCGGTGCTTTTGGTCTTCCGTTAATGAATCACCAGTGGGATGAGGTCTCGACTGAGTTTTAAGTAGACACAGCTTCAAAGGAGAGCTGCTGTTACACCCACAGTGAAATCTAGAGCTCAGTATCCTGTGAAAGGCAGTGAACTCTTTTTGTGTAGGGGAGTGGCAACTTGGGTCTATGCTGAGCTGAAGCACAACAGCAGCAATCAACTTGAATATGATTGCTACAAGATCTGCTTGTTCCCACCAAAGATGATCTCTAACAGAGCCTGCAATATGGACTACCAGGCCTAAGGCTGGGAGGGAAGTTGCTGAGGGGGAGATGGGCACAGCAAAAGGCATTTTTGCCATTCTGAAAGAGAAGCGCTGGAGATTTAGATCCTGTCTAGAGCCTTATTCTGTGAAAATAAGTCACAGCAGCACAAGAGTAGATCCTCACCCAGCTCCAGTTTATGAAACTTGAAGGTCTGGCTTCTCTCAGTCCCCAGTTCCTGCAGTCTAAAGCTGCTGAAGAGTTTCGTAAGGATGTGTAGTTACTGTTCTCCCTATTAAAATGGGCAGGAAAGTGAACTACAAGCAGTCATATAGTTGATTAGTTGGCAGATTAAAGCTGTAAAAAGAATTATGCCTTCCTGTCCTCTGCAGTTTCCTGGTTGCTGTATTTATTGAGCCTATTTCTCCTGACTGAAACATAGATCTGAGTATACAAGTTTTCATGCTGCTGATTAGCATGGGCACAGCAGAGAGTTTAAAAATTGACCTTTTTGTGGAGCGAATATTTTCAGCCCTCCGTTCTTTCACTTTTCTGCTTTTTCACACTGTTCTCTGAGCTGTGAAAGCTTTTAATTTCTCTGTGTTTGACTGTCACCCCTGAGGACGTGACTCATCGGTGAAGGGATGGACACCAAACTTGTGTTCTGCAGTTTCTTTGTAGGGGCACATCTGTCCTGAGGCAGTTATGCTTTTTAAGTAGCAGGGGATTTTAGTGAGTAGAAGAAAGGCGTTTTTGACTAGGAATGATAAAGGTTATCTAGTCAAGGCTTCTAAGAAAAATGCTCCCCTAAGTTCCTTCCATTGTATGTTAATAGGGTTTTGTGTCAGAGTATGGTCTGTGGAAGCTGCACAAAAAAGAGGAGGACATCCTAGAGAGCCTTCTTTCCCCATATAGTTCTGAGCTGGGAAGGGCCACTTCTCTGCTTTTGAGCACAATTCCAGAAAGATTGAGATAATCTTATTGATAGTACAGAAAAAAACCAGTGGGGTGTACCTGGGCTCTGACACAGAGTGCCACAGAGAGCTCCCAGAACCATCATTCTCTGTGCAGCCATTTATTCTTTCCTTTGTCCCTTAGGTTGTTCCCACTATCATGGTGTTGGGATGCCCCAGGGAGTTTTGCAACTCCGGTGAGCCTTGTGCTGACTAAATTAACAGTATCTATCAGTTAGCTCACTTGGGGCACAGGTGGTTATGATTTACTGGACACCACTTGGAACCAAGTCACAAAATTTTGCTCCTGGACAGATGCAAATCCCTTCAGAATGCTCGGTCTTGCCTGTAAAAAATGCCATAGCTGTGTTTTCCATAGCTGGAAATACCGATGTATTTATTTTTAAAAATTTTAGTGTGGTCATCCCTGGCTTTATAGTCTCTGTTCAACCCCAGGGAAAGCAAATGACCTTTTTCCAAACAAATCAGTTCTACTAATTGGCAAGGAGGACTCTCACATGAGGAATAGTTGTTCTGGTCCTAGAGGATTTGCAGCTGGCCTGATGGGTGCAGTTTGATGTGAATGAAAAACAGGAGTATTAGACTGGAGAGCAATCACGAGATGGTTGCACAATGCAGTGACTTTTTTCTGGTTTTCAGACCTAGGAAGGAGCTTACCAATAGTGAATGTAGAAGGATGTTGCTCATGTAAAATTGAGATCAGTATGACTGATCATGTGTAATTGATATAGGCAAAGCTGTAGTATTGAGTCTTAGTCATAATGGTTTTTTTGAGTGATAGTGTGTGGAGCAGTGAAGCGTTTTGAAATATCCCTCGCCTTCAGACCATTTTGCTGACTGGCGTGTATGGGAGATGATGGGCAAGAGTCCTGTGGAAGGGAAAGCTGCTCAAAGCCCCTTTTGATCCTGAAAATGTGGTACGTAATTTTACTCTTTAAACAAATGAGGGCCAGAATTGTTTGTTCTCTGTCTGCTGGTTTAGGGCATCCTGGGAACGCATTTAATGTTGTGAATTCATTCAACAAACACATGTAATGTTTCTCAAACTCTCCCACTACCATTGAGGGAACCGCTGGGATTTTGCTTTTTCTATTAAATGTGACTACAGGTGTGTAGGAATCTAACTTTGTAAGTCCTTGAATTTGAAGCAAATGAATGTGTTTCATCCAGTTCCTTATGGCTTTAATCTCAACAGGTTTTGATGATGTAAGAACAGAGAAAGGACAGCTTGTTGTGATGGACAGTTTAATCTTTCCTGCTGGTAAGATACACTGGCCAGTCTAGACAACTGATAACTATAAATTGCCTTTTTAATACTGATACTGAACAGTAATACTGGGGGAGGGGAACTTAAGAAAATGTTACATCTTAATTGAGATTACATCTTAACTGTAGTTCTTTGCTGAGATCCACAAATCTGGTTCATCCTCGAAGTTTGCTGTTTACTAAGTCTCTCCACCCCACAATAATTGTTTCTTTAACCCTTAGTAGATTGGTGACATCTTCTGTGGTGCAGCAGTAATTGTACAACAGCTTCATGATGAGACTTTTTGTCCATGCTTATTATATGGCCAAAGCAATCAGCAGGCTAAGTATCTGTCTGCCCCTTCTGTGACTTCAGGCAAACTCATAATGTCAGTGATGTCTTAATACAAAGAGAGGGAGGTTAGATAATCCCCCTGGTCCCTTACAAGGGAGTAAGCTGTGTTTCTTCTTGCTTCAGCCTCTTTGACTGAACAGAAAAGGGATAATCGGGGAACAGATTGAAAATACGCAATTTGACTTAATCACAAAGCTCTAGTACTGGCAGTGACACTTGAAAGTGTTTGTTACACTCAGTCCTTCATTCCGCCCTGGGAAGAGACAGGTCCTTGTCAAGAACTTCTTGCTGCATCTTGCCTCTCTAGGAGGCAGGGCAGGCTTTTATCAGATTTTCAAGCTGATCTGACTTAAGAGAAATTAAAAATCCTACTGATGCCTTAGGTTTTAACTTTTATATTTTTCAAACCCTGTACTACCTAGTGTGTTACTCTGAAGTTTCGTGTGGCCTGTTAGCTGCTGTTCTCCCATGCTGGTTAGACATAACGAACCCTCTTTAGGTTTGCACTTCAAGGACACCTTGATTGTCCCAGGCCCCAAAATGTGTAACCTAAAAGCCTTTGAAGAGGAGGGGCAAACTTGGAGTAATCACATCATTAACTGAAGTTATAATTGGAGAATTAACCCTGATATGGAAAGGGACCAAACTCATAAAAGTGTGAAGAACCCGTGACCCACCATCCATCTTGGGTGTAGCCTTTTTACTGCCCAGGGTGTACCTTTGAAGGCCCTTCAAATAAATACCTACTTTTATTCTCCTGTTTTGTCTAGTCTCTGTTTTCAGGTAGCCACTTCAAGGCATCACTATGACCAGCCAGTTGATGACCAAGCAGCCTACAGTTGCCACAGCTTGGGAGTACAAGGAGGGGTATTATCTGAGAAGATCTAACACGGGAACAGAGAATGAAATTGAGTCTAGACTGGATATCAGGTCAATATTTGCCAGAAGTGAGGTCTAACAGATTGCAGAATACCTCTGGGTAAACAGTAGCGGAAATGCTGTTACATATGGTCTCTGTGTGAGCGTTCAAAACCAAAACCCAGCAAACGGCCCTGTAAAGGGCAGTGCTGTGCCATTAGGGCCATAGAGCTTAGGGAAAATGATCCCATTTGAAGGAAAGGAATTGCTAACACATTAGTGTTACACGGAAGGGGTGATGTTGGCATCTGAACTGATCTCTGTAACACCTGCTTGGGTCACTTGTGGCTCCCCAATTAACTTACTGCTTTGACATGGGAAAGGATGACTGGACTCTGGATTTTAAGAGCAGCCTGTATATGTCTTCTGCAATTATTTTATATGAGCCTGCAAGGGCAGGCATGAAGGAATTCCTTTCAAAGGGCAAAAAGGGGGTTGTTTGACATTTCTCAGTAAGCTTGATAGGTGGAATAAACTTAAATTTCCCCTTCGATTTTGTTAGGAGAAATTCCATTTGCATGTTCCACCATTATTAGCAGAGACAATGGGACAAACATTGGTATCCTGTTAATTATAGGCATGTTAATGATATATATTTCTGCAGTCAAATAGCATTGCAAGTCTATTTCCTGTCTTAATTTTGTGCTGTGCTGTTTGAAATGTTAATGAAGCCAGAATTCTCAAAGGTCATCCTCTGAATGCATTTGCTTTTTTTCCTGTTTTGTTTCAGAGCAATTTAAATGAGGTTTTGTACCTAATGTTGCTAACAATGTTAACTTTCCTGTTTAATTAATGAAGGTGAGGGAACATCTCTGCCCTGGTCAGTGAGTTAAATGAGAAAAGATCTGTATTCTTCTTTAAACCATCCCTTGGCATTTTCCTTCCGTGACACGTATCCTGTCTCTCCACTTTCCCCCAGCAGCCCCTATTACTTTCTTTTCATAGGCTGTGTGAAAGAATGGTTAAAAAACCAAAAAAAACCCCACAACCCAAAAACCAACGGAGAAGTGCAAATTTAGCATAACTGAGCATTGTGTTTCCCAAGGAGCCATTTATCATCCTTGGAAAGTTTTGATTCTTCACAAATAATAAAGGAAAGGACTGGTAATTGCTGTTTTCAGCTAATTGACAGAATTGTGTCATGAAAGAGGGAGAATTTCTGAATTACCTTTGCTGATGACACTTGAAGGTTGTTTTAAACTTTCAATTGCTACCAGATTGAGAGACTGTCCCTTGTCTGTGCTCATCATTAATCCAATGGGTGAGTTTCATTTGCTTTTAATACTATTAGATGACAGGCAAATGGTAAGTGTAAAGGATGTTTCTATCAACTTGGTTTAATATTGTGAAGTAGATCCTGATTCAGCTTCTGCTTTGCAATCTTTCTGTGGGTTTCACTGAAAAGTAGATGGAGGCTCTTAAGTATTCACTGGTGGAAGTAGACTCTAGCCTCTTGGGAACAAAAATGTCAATTAGGTAGAACATGAGGGAAAAGGGATCCTACACCCTCTCCCCACCAGGCAGAAGGTGGGATACAAGTGATCGGATACAAGTCTCTGCTTGGGGCAGTGGGAGAAGCTCCTCTTTGTCTATGTGGCCTTCCCAGCTGCCCTTATACAAGGGATAACAGGCTCTGGAATTAGAAGGACAGGGACATGAAGAGGTGGATTATGCTTGTGAAGAGTCTGGAGCACAAGGCTGATTAGGAACGGCTGAGGGAGCTGGGGCTGTTTAGTCTGGAGAAAAAGAGGCTCACATGACACCACATTGCTCTCTACAACTGCCTGGAAGGCGGTTGTAGCCAGGTGGGGGATGGCTTCTTCTCCCAAGTAACAGCAATAGGACAAGGGGAAATGGCCTCAGGCTGTACCAGAGGTGATTTAGATTACATATCAGGAAAAATTTCTTCACAGAAAGGATTATCAAACATTGGAACAGGCTGCCCAGGGAAGCAGTTGAGTCACCATCCCTGGAGGTATTTAAAAGATGTGTAGATGTGGTGCTTAAGGACTTGGTTAGTGGAGTACTTGGCAGTACTGGATTAACAGTTGGACTTGATCTGAAATGTCTTTTCTAACATACTCGATTCTGTGATTCTATGCTAGAGGAGTTGGTGAGATCATGTCAGCCTATCCCCCACTTCGTGACCATGTCCCAAAGAAAAAATTTTGTCATAGGTGGCGCCTTTCTGAAGTGAAGACAAGATCCAGTCTGCTGACTAGACTCACCTTTCAGGGAAGGATTCTTTGGGATTCTAGTTAGACATTGCCAGGAAATGTCCTAGTCTGGTATGTCCCTCAGATTATTATCTGTACTGCTTTTTCATGTGTATACCAATGAAGTTACTCTGGGAAGGCCAAGAGAGATGAAAAGAGATTTCATGGCCTTGGGGAGATTGGTAAAGTGATCACAAGCACAGCTGGTATTTCCCTTTATCCCTTCCAATTGTAGGGAATGACATCAGGTAGATCCAGCTTACCCATACCTGCCTCTGAGGCTGGTGCTACTGACAGAATTTGAAGGTTTTTAATCTTGGGAAACATCAGACTTGGATGCTGTTGTGGGAGTCTATAGGTTACTCAGCCAGGATGATGACACAAATGTATTGTTCTATAAGGAATTAAGGGATATCTGTAGATCAGGTGCCCTTATCCTTATGGGAGACTTCAGTTTCTCAGATTTTAGCTGGGACTGTCTAGGAAATTCCCCATTCCCAAAGCATGTTGAGTATAAGTTTTTGATATGATTTCTAAGGGAGCTGACTAGAAAAGGTAGCCTCATAAACCTGACCTCATTTGTCAGCAGAGATGGTCTTATGGGTGAAATGATAATTGGTGACTGTCTTGGTCACAGTCATTGTGAAATGCTTGATTTTAAAAGCTTTGATGTGAGAAAAACTGTTGGCAGAGCTGCTGCCCTGGGTTTTGGAAGAGCAGACTTCAGGCTGCTTGAAAAACTAGTTAGTAAGGTCCCCTAAGAACCTGCTTTTGAGGGTAGTGGGGGGCAGGTTCCATTTTAAGAACCATCTTTAGGAGTGCGGGAGCAGGCAATTCCAATGTGTCATATGTCAAGGAAGCAGAGCAGAAGCCTGGCTTGGCTAAACAGGGATCTTCTGGGGCTCTGGCAGAAAATGAGAGTTTGTGCTTTGGAAGCAAGTTCAGACTATGCAGGAGGACTGCAGAGACACTGTTCACTTGTGTGGGGAGAAAATTTGTATGGCCAAAGCTCAACTGGAACTGAAGCTTGCCAGTAGCGTGGTGGATAACAAAAAACTTTTCAAAGTATGTTAATGATAAAAGGACCCCTAAAGTAAATGTTCGCCTGTTACTGGGTGAAGCTGGTCACCTCACAAATATGGATGAAGATAAAGCAAGGGATGTTTAATGCTTTCTTTGCCTTGGTCCTTAACAACAGTGATGGGCTCTGGCACACTTAGAGGCCTGGGTAAGAAGATTCCAGCTGGGGGAATGATAAGCTCCCAGCTGACTTTAAACTGGTATAGGATTTGCTGCTGTAATTGAATGCCCATAAATCTATGGAACCCAATGGGATTCATCCCTGATTACTGGCAGAGTTGGTCAATGTTACTGTGAGATCACTCTGATATTTAGCAACAGTCTTAGCAATCTGGAGAGGTCCTAGTTGACTGCAAACTAGAAAATGTTGTTCCAGTTTTCAAGAAGGGTGAGAAAAAAGACACCGATAATTACAGGCCTGTCAACCTCCCTTTGGTGTCTGAGAAAATTAAGGAGAAGTTTATTCTGGGAGTTACTGAAAACACCACTTGAAAGACAATGCAGTCATCTGTCAAACCCAACATGTTCACGAGGGGAAAGCCATGCCTTGCTAATTTAATATCCTTTTATATGTCAAGGTTATCCTTCTAGTGGACAAAGGGAAGGCAGTGGATGTGATTTTTTTTTTTTTTCATTTTCTATTTTTAGCAGGGCTTTTGATTATGTCTCTCAAAATACCTTGCTGGACAAAATGTCCAGCATACAACTAGACAGGTACACAATATGCTGGGTGAACTACTGGCTGAAGAGTTGGGCTCAAGGAGTTGTAGTAAATTGGGTAACATCTGGCTGGCAGCCAGTCACTAATGGTATTCCCCAGGGCTTCATTTTAGGGCCGTTTTTCTCATGGTTTGGTGCACTGTAAGTTTGCTGACCATATTAAATTAGGAGAAGCTGTTGATTCCCTCGAGGGTAGAGATTCCTTACAGAGAGATCTTGATAGACTAGGGAGCTGGACAATCACCAAGTACATGAAATTTAAAAAGAACAAATGACCATTTCTGCACCTGGGAGAGAGTAATTCTAGATGTGCATGTAGGTGGGGAAAGAAGAGGCTGGAATAAAGCCCTTCAGACAGGGAACTTGAGGATTTGGTTGATGACAAGCTCCATATGAGTCAATAATGTGTCTTGGTGGCCCAAAGGACTACTTGAACCCTATTCTGGGATGCACTAAGCACAATATAGCTAACGGATCAAAATAAGCGATACGTCTCAATGTTGGTGTGGCCTCACCTCAAGGTCATACGTGCAGCTTTAGGCTCCATAGTATAAGAAGGAATATAAACTATCAGAATGTGTCCAAAGACAGGCAACAAAGATGGGGAAAGGACTAGAGGGCGTGACTTAGGTTCTGAGGTTACTAAATTTGTTCAGCTTAGAAAAGAGGAGGCTGAGAGAGGTGACCCCATTGCTGTCCAGAATTTGCTCATGATGGGGAGCAGAGAGGGAGGGAGGTGTTGATCTCTTCTTTCTGGTGTCCAGTAATAGCAAATGGCTTAAAGCTGTGTCAGGGGAAGTTCAGGTTGGATATGAGGATAAAGGTCCTCACTAAGAGGGTGGTCAAGTACTGAAACAGGCTCCCTAGGGAAGGGATCATGGCCCCAAGCCTGTTGATGTTCAAGAAATGTTGGGACAACGCTCTTGGATTTACAGTTTAACTTGTATGTTGCCCTGCATGGAATTGTACTCAATGATGCCCGTGGGTTCTTTCTATCATTCTGAACTGTAGCCTGAGTCCAAGTTTTTAAGTGTCTGATATGGTGGAGTGAAGATGAAAATGGCCAAAATGGTAATACGCAGATTTTGGTCTTTACTGGGTTAATCAAAACTGGAGTGAAGGGAAAGAGCAAAGGGTTTTAATGAGGTGTTTTATTGTTATGCTTGAGTGTACCCATAAATATATGCAGGTGAGGCAAGCCTGAGACCTTTTGAAGTAAGCTCATCATTTTTTTTGTAATTTAGATATTGTGATCAGACTGCATGTTGGGGGCAAGTGTGCAGGTGGAATTTTACCTGCTTCTAATATGAGCAACCCAAAGTTTACTTACTTCTTGTTTCTTCCATGAAGGTGACTTTGGTCCAGTTCTTACATTTCTCGTTTCACTACTGAGATCGTCAATGTTTTTTACCTTCACTGCCTAGAGCTGGAGAGTTCCTCAAATATTATTTTTATCGCACGTGTTTCCACCCACATCTCTGAATTTGCATGTTAGAGCACTTCAAGGGCAGCTTTCCAGGCTGCAGACCCAGCTGTCATGCAGGTGCAGAGCACACTTAATCAAGCCTCTGAGTGGGGTTCAGCATATGCACACATGCAACCATTGCACAGGCACTGCTGCTTTGCCCCTGTGGGGAAGATGGGGAAATATTTACCCTGTGGCCAACAGCTCTGGATACAATGAGGAAATCTGCATGGGAAGAAGTCTATATTATTTTTAGCTCAAGAACACACAACAGCTTAAACCCAGGGTTGTGGCTATGCAACCTACTAATTTAATGCAATTGCAGAGGTTGGGGACCTCTTAAAATAATAGTGCAAACTAAAGCTGGGTTTTGCTAATGCCAGCTACAGGCAAGGTCATTTTCTGAGGATGGCATTACTGGAAAAATTAAACAAGAGTGCCGCTGGACTCGGCAAAGCTCAGGGGACAGGTTTGTGGGAATACTTGCCCCTGGAGTACAGCGGTAGAGCTGACCTAGATCCTTTTCCTGATGCTGCAGGGGAGAAAGGCTCTTTTTCTCCCTTCTTCTTGCTGAGGTTTTCAAGCAGCAATTGATGCAAAGGCTGATCTCAGCTTAATTTGCAACTGAAAACAGACCAAAAAACCTACAGGCAGAGATTGTCCTCTACTAAATATTAGATGAGAATGAGGGTTTGGAAGAATGTATACTGTTGTATGTCTCAGACAAAAGTTTCTTATGCTTCTGCTCACAAAGTACAGAGAAGTATTCTCCCCTTTCCCTCCCCACAAACCCCCCCCCCAAAAAAAAAAGAAAAAAGAAAAGGCAGCCTCTACCTCCCCCCTCCCTCCCCAAAGTGTGAAGAAAAAGACACACTGAAGGGGGGTTGTGTTGTGGGTAGTCCCTAACTCAAACTACTGGGCAATGCCATCTCCTACACCCCTGTTTTGGGAGATTAAACAGTTTAACGATGTCTGTGTTAGCCACACTGTGCTATTATCCAGCTGGGAATTCTTTTATCATTATAGATTTAATCACGAAGTCTGGTCTTGTACCCAAAGCACAAGCACATCCATCAAGATGGATTTTGCTCTCTATGGCTTTTTATTTTATTTTCTTGAAATAAAGACTGTATATTTGGTTTCATATTAGAAGTCAGCTTTGAGAGAAGATGGATGTTTTTAGCAGCTCTTGGTGTTTTATGATATTTACAAGGTACACAAAAGTGCAGAAAAAACCATCGTGGCAATAGCTTTTCCCAAGTAGCCCAAATAGTTAAATGGAAGTTCTTTGTAGTTCCTTTGCAAAAAATGTCTTTTTTGTTTTGTGAGGTAATTATGGATTTTCATGAGCACTCCTTGCTAATCAGGTTTAATGACACTAAACCCAAATCACATTATAGTTATTTTCCAAGGCTGTGTTGGAGACATGCTGCATTAACCCAAAAGAACAAAGGATAGAGATGACAACAACAAGAATAAGAGTAAAAAGCAAAAAGGAAACAGTAGAGAAGCAGAATCACTTGTGGCTCTACTTCCTGCACAATGAGAGTGGCACAGCACTAGAGGAACAGCAGTGGTAAAATTAATGATAGATAACACTGTCCTTGAATCCTCTGGGAATCTGAGACACTCTGGAAAAATATTTGCTCTTAATTTTATTGTCTTTATTATGAAGTCTAGCTGATTTAGCTAACAGAAAACTTGTGTAATGTTGGGTTGCTTTATTTTAGTATGTGTTACTGCTTTTTGCTTACTAAGTCTAACCTTCAGTTAGACTTCAGTTGTTCAGTACCAAGGGTCATGACTGAACCTCAGTCATGAGTTCAGAAGGTGGAAAAAAAAAGGTTGGAGATTTGAGGGGTGGAGGAAATACCTACAAGAAACTGATGGCAAAATCTCTCACCTCTGGTGATGTGTAAGGCTTCAGCAAATGGGCATGAATGCATAACACTTTGGATCAATTATGCTGACCATAGGGAGGACTGAAAGGTGCAGCCCTCAGCAGGTCCCATCCATCTGGGAAGCTGTTTGCTTCTGGTCTCTGCAGGTCTGTTGTGTCTTCCAAGGACAGCACATAATTACAGTAAATGCCAGTGTGGGATGCCTGCTTTCTTCCATACTGTCCTCTGTATGTGTAAAAACACATGCATTCCTTATTTTGTTGAGGCTGAATAAATGTTATCTGTCACTTAACATATTAGGTACTCTCTCTCTGGAAAAGTAATGCTTTGAAAAATCAGTAGTAATAGAGTCAGCTTCAAAAGAAAGAGTTGTTCCAACCGCCCCAAAAAAACCCCCAAACCCTGGGGGTAATAAAATTTGCATGTTTTTCTCCTGGCTGGATAATAATTTTGCAAGGCCTGTCCATATGGGCTGTGCTTTAAATAGAGAATTGATAGGAATTTCACTGAGCTGAGGAAGGGGTATGTTCATGTTGGAAGTAACTTAACATTCATACGTGGAGCAGACTTTAACATACATGCATCTTCCTAGCCCAGAGAAGAAAACAAGAGAACACACTGCCACATTTATATCAATTTTGCTATTTTGTTGTGTGCACTTAAAACCCTCCTTGTCATTCTTAATAGGTACTGTGGGGGATAACATAAATTACCTTGTGAATTTCCCTCTTCTATAATTTTGCTTTCTAAGCTCCATAAAACAGCACGAGCACTTCACCTGTAATTAGTATGTGAGTTATTTGTGGTATTGTAAAGTATTAAATGACTTCTAACTGTTGTCTCTTGGCACTATGCATCTCTCACAAATGGGGTTGTGGTCTAGGATATCATCAATCTTTTCTTTGTGGTTCAGGAGAGGAATCCATTTTCTTTGATAAAAGACCCATTGGTCTTTTTGATCTATAAATCATTCTTTCCAAAGAATCCCTTTGAAATACCAATTCAAGGTAGTCTCACAGAATACCATTTTATAGATTTTTCTCAGGATGGAAGATAATCCTTATGCCTATCAAAAAGGAAGATCTGTACTATTTTTCATTGAATTTGCAACTTTAGTAGAAGCTCTCTAAAGGCCTAATATTGCCATCCCTAATCTTGTGTCCTGCACAAAGTTAGAGCTTTTTCTTCAAAACAGCATTTCTATAATGTCTGAGTATGAGATGACTGAATTATAACCAGGCTCATATAAGACAGCATTCCTTACAGCACTGAAAATCCTTAGCCCTGTTAATGAGAAATATTGGCATCTTGTGTGTGTAGTTTTGTTTGTTTGCTTGGGGGGGTGTGTGTGTGTGTGTTTGTTTTCTGGTATTTTTTTTGTTTTCATCTCTATAAAACTGCTTTAGACACCCTTCTGAAAGTAGCCCTTTTATCAGAGGCCTCCCATGCAACTAATTTTGAACATATCTTACATTCTGTGAGAAAATACTTGATATTACCTGAACTTGTTCTGGTTGTACCTGCCTGTATAAAGACTATAAGCCAGTTCTTGACAACGGCGTGGTCCTTGGTGAAACAGCTGAAGGAGAAGTGGCCAGATGTCAGTGTCATTATGCCATCACACTCCTGCAGATGGAATGTGTGGTGTCCTGGATCTCCTGGTTTTGTTCTTTGTTTTTATTCTAAAAGCGTTCATGTTTTCAAGAGTTTTCTTACTTTGTGAAGAACAGGAACTTTTCTTCATCTAATTTTAAAATTTTATCCATAATGTTAAGGCAAATGCCACACAGCGCAAAAATAATCGAAAAAATCGCCAGGGGAGACAGCAAAGCAGTGACAGGGTGGCTGCCATTCGGTGGTATAAGAAATGAGCAGCACTTAAATGTGCAGAGTTTATAATTTCTTGGAGGCCTTCAAGAACCTGCTGTACAAACTAAATAGTAACAAACAATGTAGCTCTTCTACATAAATAATCCTTTCTGTTTCTAATCTACCGGTTTAATTCCTGCGGTGGCATATTTGCAGTATTTATTTCAAGGTATTGTTATTGAGCTCTATTGTGTGAAGGAAATGAATTTATCTGCATGAAACTACAATGTTGGAGAGGCATTATGTGGCTGTATTTACAGTTTTCTTCTGTTTAGTGATTATACTGTATCTTTATTTTTTCCCCTCCCTCAATCTATCTTTTGGCTGGCTCAGAGCAGCAGGATATTTGGTGTGGGCTGTGAAACAGATTTAAGAAGTCAGAGGTACTTTTAATCCAGTCCTTACTTCTTCAGTCCTTCTTTCAGCCTGTGAAAATAGTATTATATTTTTTTTTAAATAGCTTTCTCACAGGGGCATCATCAATCTGTACTTTAAGCATTTCCAAAGAAGTGAGGATAGTCACTTAGAAGAGGAGAGGAGGGTGGTGGAAACCTGCTGAAATTGCACCCTTAGTAAGGCTAACACCATAACCTTAAAGGGTGAGAAAGGGACCAAGATTTGAATTTAGCTGGAGGCAACCCAGGAGGGGTGGGGTGTTATGGCAAGCATTTTCCTCAGCCTATATTTCCTACTGCGAGGAAAATGGGACGATTGAAGGCTTTTTCAAAGAGTGGGGCCTTCACCACACAGTTGTCTCATCTAAAACTGTATAACAAAGAGCAAGAAACCCCTTAGATCTGACTCTACGATGAGAGAATAAAAGAGAAAAATCACACTTCTATTTCTGTTCACTTGTCCTTCACGACATTAGAAACGGGGCGGTTGTTTTTTAGATTTCAGTAAGTCAATTATTTCTTTGCTTTTTCCTTGGCTTGTATTATGGGTGGTGTCAAGGTAACTGACAACTACCAAAGCTTGGTGCTGTTCCCATCAGTTTTCTCATCCTTAAAAAAGGGAACTGAACTGCTTTTGTGAGACCCAGCATCCCGAGCTGATCCTTCAGAAGATCCAGAGCAACCAGCCGCAAGATCTGGCTCAGCAGCTGGTTCCTGGGGCGTGAGGGGAAGATGAGCTTTCTGGTGCTTGGCATTAGGCAAAGAAAAAAAATTAAATCTCCTTGGCCTGAAGCAGGATGTTGGGGAAGGGATTTGAACTCAGGGGAGTTCTTAAAATTTGCCTTTAAAGCACCCCTTTGCTTTTCCTTATGGAGTTAAAGTGCCAGTTAATTTCTTTCCTCCAGTTAAGTCAGCCCAACACAATTGCTGTGGAAATCTACTGGCTTCAGCTTCCTGTTTGTCTGCCATAAACAAGGAAATCCATATCCTCCTTGCCAGTTGTTCAGCAGAACCAACCTGCTTGTTCCTGGGCGGCTGGGTGAATTGGATTTTGGAAGGATGCTTTGTGTCTTTGAAGTCTTTTCTGGCTAAATAGCATTAATCTTCAGAGTGATTCAGTTCTTAAGGTAATTTGTGGCTTTCTTCTTTTCTTTAAGTCCTTTAAAGGCATGATATGGAAAAACTTCTTTGCTCCAAGATAATCCAGTGTAATTAGAACAGTGTCACTCAACTTGGTAAAGTCCTTTATACATGTTTTTTTCTGTCTTGTTAAAATTTAAATCCATGGTTGATGGGAAAAGGTGTGATTCATTGTTCATTTATTCTCTCTTTCCCCATACAATGTATTTCTAAAACTATCTGGCACTTTTTTGGTTTTGTGACTATTAGGATGTGACATTGACCACAGTTACTTGTATGAGGGGATATTACTAGCGTCTAGTGTTGGTGTTTCCCCACCCCTACGGTGTGGGAGACAGATTGGAGTGAGGGATATCAATAAGGTGAGGTGATGGACCATAAGACATGTTGGGGAGACTGAAGGACATGGGCTGGTTTAGCCATGAGATGGCCAAGGTGGGGATCTACTCGCAGCCTTTCCATCTCCTAATGGGGGGCTGTAGGGAAAACGGAGTTTTCTCAGTTGCACAGTTAAAGAATGAGAGGCAGTGGGAAGAAACATCTGCATTGGAAATTCTTGTGGGATTAAGGGCAAATTCTTCACAACAAAGGGTGCCCAAGCACAGGAACAGGGCCCAAGGAGGCTGTGGACTCTCTAACCTCCAAGGCTTTCAAATCTTGAAGGGTGGAGGCTCTGAGAAACCTGGTCTGATTTTGAGCAGGGGATGGGCCTAGATGACCTGCAGATGTCTCTTCCAACCTGTGTTTTTCTATGATTATTAAAATAATGATTTTTGTTTTCTTTTAAAAAGGCTACCTGCAGTGTTATTTTCAGCTAATATGTTGTCTTTGCTGGTACACCTGCTGTGAATCCTTCTGGTCCTCCACCAGGAGCTGAATGTGGCTTCTTGATGTCTGAACTCCAGCTTGAGTGTCTTTCCAGGCTCTGTGAAGCAGGTTGCTCTGATTTCCAGTGCCTGAGATGATAAACAAACTGGCTTTTCTCTGCTTCAGTGCTTCATCTTGTTGTGGAAAATTTTATTGCCCAGATACATCTTCTGTCTTCCATCTGCAAATACCTTAGTTTGGTGGAAAGCTGACTGAGACGTAATGGGGCACTGTTCCCTTTTGCTTCCTCATCACTTCAAATTCTATTCATTTGTGTTAATACTATTTAAAACACTATTAATTAATTAGAATTTGTGTTACTAAATGTGACATTCTCTCATGCCTTGTGTAACCATGCTGTTTAGTAGATTTTAATAGCTATTTTGCCATTTTTTACTATAGAAGGTATAAAAGAATTTAAGCCAGCCCTGAGTTAGTTGCATATCTGTTTTCCAAGTATTTAATGTGGTTTGGTTTCCTTATTCGTTGGACTTGCCTGTTATTGTTGAATGACTTCTTTGTTTCTAAGTATCAGACTTTATTCCTCTATGCATGCAATGATAAAACCATCTTCTAGGTTTTTTTCAAAGATTTGACTGACATTTTCACTGCTTGATTCTTGGAAAGGAGAGTTTTATTTGTAGCCTGCCAGATCCATAATGATTCCTTGTCCGTGCAGCTCGGATTCTTTGTCAGAAGTTGCAATTTCTTACAAATTGCTGAATAACTGCACAGTGTTTTGCTCGCTTCCTGTTTGTGCTGATTTCCTAGACGCTTCCACCATTCCCCATTTGCCATCACTGTAGTCTTGTCTCTGTTCAAAGTTCAAGCCTTTGGTATTCCAGCTGTCCCACGTGAAGCCTCCCACAAGCCTGATCTTGCCTAAGGAATATGTTTCCAGGACTTCATGAGTTATCTTTCACCTCAGTCTCCTAGGAGGAACTCTTTCCCTCTGCCTTCATGGCAGGGGGTGGTGGTGGTGCAGGGCACCTGCTTAGATTGCTTACTTGCCAAAAGAATTTAATAGAAAGCTGTTATTTGCAGATATTTCTCCTGCTGTGTTTGAAGGACAGAGGAAGACAACTGAGCTTTCTCAGGAGCCAGTGAAGGCAGTTTAACAGCAGGTAGTCATGCAAAAGCCTCTCTCTGGGGACAGGAGGAGGGAGGTCTACAAAAATATAATATGTCTTCATGGTCCAGTCTAATTGTCATTCGTAATGGAGTAAGAGAGTCACACTTCATGTTCTGAAAACCATAATTTTGGTTTGAAAAAATGCTGGAAAATATTGGGAAAGGTTAAATAGTCATGCTAAATACCAAGTGAAATGTTCCTCCTAAGTGCTTTGAGCTTAGAAATATTTTTGTCATTTTGGTTTCCTAACTCAAAATCCGTGCGAATGCTCCTAGGAGGTCAGGAATTGCCATAAACTGCCAGATGCGTGGTCCCTCTCACAACCTCTCCAGGAGTACAGGGAAGAATACAAAGTTACCTGTAAGCCAGTTCTGAAGTGCTGCTGGTTCAGCTCATATCATGAGATGTGAAGTGATTGCATCCTTAACACTTTCAAATGGTTACTGTGTGTGCTTACATCATCCTTTCTGGTAATCTTGACCTAAACCCTCCGTGGTAAGGCTTTTCGCAGCTCAACTATGTGCTCATTGAGGCTTTATTTGTAGATTATGATTGAAGGTTTCAAAAATACGAAGTCTAACTGCTACAGCTGTGCAACTGAGGTGATGGAGATCTTTAGAGAGGATCTGTTAGTGAAACAAAGGGTTAAGGAGCAGGATGTCAG
The DNA here is from genome assembly GCA_013397115.1 of Edolisoma coerulescens. Taxonomy (NCBI): domain Eukaryota; kingdom Metazoa; phylum Chordata; class Aves; order Passeriformes; family Campephagidae; genus Edolisoma; species Edolisoma coerulescens. The sequence continues at coordinate 2,763,330 of VWZW01007479.1, forward strand.
TAATCCATCAAAGGACTAAGCACCGACTGTGGAAAACTTGTATGGCTCTGTGCAAAGAGAACAAGTGGCTGGGAAAATTCACAGTGTAACATCTCTAGGTAACAGCTCATAATGTGAGCTGTGTCTGTGGTGGTGCTAATCACGAGTTTGTGAGCATGTTTTTGCTATGGAGAAAATAATTAGCCAAATATAAAATGTATCATAGATACAATCAATGAAACAGTGTGCAGTACATCATGCTGATAACATACATAGGACATAGCCCACAGTTTGGGTTCTTTGGATTCAAAGAGCTGGAGTGCTCTGGGTACAATTTCTAGTTGTTTTATTACCAATGATGTGATGTGTTTACTATTTGCCAAATATAATAATATAAGTTCAATATTAAAAGCTGATAAATTAAGGTTGACAGAATCAGATTCTTTGAAAGAGACAGGATAAGAAATGTCTTCAAGAGCGGAGAAACAATCAATGGGTGATCAGTTGTACTCTGTTTGCAGACTTTATTTTTTTTTTTTAAATTTAAAACTTATTGCTATCTAATCTTTTTGCAGCCACATTTTCTAAAGGGAAAATTATTTAAGTACCAGCTCTATTTACCCATTGTGTTTGTTGTGTGTATACTCCTTTACCCTCTTAATTTTTTTGGTAGAGGGAAATGTCTTTCAGCTGACAAGGAACTTTTTTTTCCTGCAAAATGACATATTATAAGCTTAGATTTTTTTCTCCTATGCAGGGTGGGAAGCGCTAGCATTTAAACCAGTAGAACTGCCCTTATGCAAAAATCCTTTATATATATTAGGAATTGAGTTAAAGGAACTTTTTCAGCTACTTGGACCAAACTGATTCCCTGGTTTTGGACCCATTTGCTGCTTTGCTTTATGTATCATAGTTCTGCAATCCAGCTTTGGTATCTGAGAAATTTCTGGAGCTCTTGCAGATTTTGTTTCAAGAAACTCTTCCCCAGTCTGAGTGGGTGTTTCTTATACGCTTCCAATTATATTCACAAATAACTTGTCTGCATGTATATGCTCCCACTGGCTCTGTGCCTCAGCATACTCCATAGTATTACAGATGAATTCATTAAAATGCTTAGGCATTCATTGCTGACATTTGTTCTGTTTAATTGAAATAATTTCTTCACCTTTTAAACTTAGCTTTTATGACACATCAAAACTTTGCAACATTCTCTTTTCAATTATTTATAAAGCTTACAAGTTATTTCTTAATTTGTTGTTTAGCTGTCCCAGATTGTGTTTTTATGTGAGTATGTAGTTGTATAAGAGTGTGCCCTTCATCTTAAGAATGCTGCCTAATGTCTAGATTCCTCAGAAATGCATCTTCTACGGGCTATAGGATGAATGTACAACTCTGTTGAACTGCGTAGACCATAGTGATGTTATGCTTTTGAAACAGAGGTAGTTTTCATCAGTTTGTGTTTCTTTGTGGTGTAACCTGTCCACTGCTGCAAGTAGCCTGGTATCTGGAGCCACCTAAATGAGGATTTCTTTGTAACTCAGCTACATTGCAATGACAGAAAGTGCAGCACGCCTTCTGTCTTCACTTAAGCTTGTTCCAATTTACTGAAAACATGGAGGTTTTCATGGCTGAACCTAAGCTTGACTGCTTGAACTTACTGATATATAAGCCTGCTCTACCTTGAAACATCCATTCTGCCAGTTTGTAATTGAGCTGGAGCAGAGAAGGAAAGGAGGGTAAGGGTTTATTGACAGAACAGTGTGTTCTGTGTTCACAGTCTCCAGCACAGGCTTGTATTATCAACTGAAACATTGCTTCCCCAGCATATATCTGCTCTCTGGGTGTCTTAACCATTTTGCATTCTAACCTCTAACAGTGCCTTCAGTGTCTTAGTACCAGCAGGGTCACTCTCTAAATGAGTCTGAAGAAACATATCTTTTTTTGTTGTGTTTGAAGGGGAAGCATAAAAACCACTACTGCAGCATAAATAGGTTTTGCCTGAGTGAAGGAAAGCCCAAGGAGTGTTGTGTTTTTAGATACTTTTCCTAGTCTTTTCCTAGATTGCTACCTTTGTAAAGATACTGAGGAAGAACAACTTGGTTAAGATCATCTCCCTGTGGAGTCCTCTGCTCCTGAGACAGGCAGGGGCTCAGTTTTTACAGATTGAGAGGCTTTTTTTTCCTTCCTGACTTTTTAAACTTAATTTGTCCAGCCAGCCACTTGACAGGGCAGAGATAGCATTGATGTGATCTACAAGGCCGAGTCCTCAGATCCTCAGATCTCCAAACATCTCCTTTTGCTCACATCGAAGCGTGCACCTCTCTGGACCCCTAGTTTGAGGCATGTATTTTCACTTGCAGTACAGAAGTTCTCTCAGTTTTTGGGACCGTGTTCTTTCTAAACAGGAGCACTATTTTTTTTTGTGATGTTATAATTGATGATCAGTGTTGGCACTAATACCTTTGCTGTGGGCTGCACAGGGAGCTTCAGCAATACCAAAGGGTTGTTGTTAAGTGCAGTAAAAAGCAGCAGTGTCTTCTAAAACAAAAAATAACTTGCAGGAGTTCCAGTGGAGATGCTTGCTTTCTTGATCTTCATGTAAGTGCTGAGAATTAGTGTTTATAAAAAGATCTTAGTACTAATCGTCCTGTAGGTTCTTTTGAAATATAATGTTTAAATTTTTTCCATATTCCCTGAAAAGTTTTGGTGTTGCCTCCTACACTTCTTTCAATGAATACAGTCTCAAATTTGTTAATGCATAATGTGTCCCACAAATCAGTTTAACTGATTCCCATCCATCAGTCAGCATCACTTTTTTCTATTATTTGGCAGAATGGATTTCTTTGAAGCTGCTTTTTGTAGACTCTGGATGATATCTCTGTCTAACTTTTCTGAAGAAGGGACAGAACCTATAAGCTTTATTTTCTGAGGTTGAAGGGTGCATTAATAAGAGCCACAAAACTACTTTTCATATGAATATTGAATTCTGTTCTTCAGAAGTGACCTTTCACTCACACTTTTTAACTCTTAGCCATGAATTTAAGATCAAAAAAAGGACTACCAACACTAGTTAAAGCAATTTTTAAGACCAGGCTTATGTAGAAATGTGAGATCTGTAACCATAGAGTATGCTTTCCAAATAAATCTCAACTAGAAATGTTATGCCTCAGTGGCACACAGCACACAAGCCTGGTTAAAGACTAGATTTATCTTGATGCATTGTCGAGCAATCGTCTTCTGTCCTGCCATTTCATGTCCATCCTTCCCCCAACAATACCCCTAGTGCCTAACCCGAGGCACTGATCTCTGATGAATACAGAATAAATCGATTTGCATTTCTGCTCCTTAGCATTACTGAAATTTGTGTAGAGGGATGAAAAGCTAGTATTATGCTACTTCAGCTATAAAATACTTACTATAGTAAAGCAATCTGGTGGTCTCTGGTCAGAAAACAGGCAACCATGGGGACACAAAGACAAACCTTTGTTTTGAGGACCTATTATCTTAGCTGGCTAAGATCTGGAAATGATCTAGAGCCTCCCCCAGCCAAACATATCCAAGCCTATATCTGGAGCTGAAAGAGCTCAGCTGCCACGTGTAACACTTGTATCTCCTATGGAGCAAATCAGGAAACAAGCACTGAAAAAAGTTGTTCAGCAGTGGCTTATACCCAATCTAGAAATACTTAAAGCAGAAGCCTGGAATTTGCATTCAAGTAAATGCGCAGTTTCATGTGCTTAGCTGTATGCTCTGGGCATGAAGAAGACTAGGAGCAGTTCCCCTAAAGTGACTCCATTTGCATTTGCTGATAGAAAAGCTGTTACCAGACCTCCCTCTCTAGGCTGTCCATGTTTTGAATCAAGCAGCTTGCTGCCTTTCAGCAAGGGTTTGCAAAGCCTTCGATTAGTTACATCCTTGTTTCTCCTGGGGGTGAAAATTCCGTGCAAGACCCCAAGCAAGGTTCTATTTTCCTGTTTCACAGTAAAATGGTGCCTACAGCTTTATGCCTTTTCGTAGAGCATGTGTGGTAGATGTGGAATCTATAACGAACAGCAGCACTTAGAGTTAGCTAAGAAGCAGATTGTGCATTGAGAAGCATCTCACGGCCACCCCGCACAACTGGGTGCTGGAGTGCTACCTGCTGCGCTCCCTGCAAAGAGTTAAATGGGAGCTGGGATTGCTCGTGACTGGTAGGCAATTGAGGAGTACAAAAGTGTGTGCATCAGCATCTCCTAAACAGGAAAAGAGGCAGAAGCCTTGAGTCTGAAAATGTTTTACAAGCCGGCAGCACCTACCTGCTTTAATCAAGACTAGAGAAGAAGAGCTAAAGGAGACCTGTAAGGGTCTGCTGCTTTACCAGGTGTAAAAAGAGGCTTCAAGCTGATGTGGGTAATAGCATAATAGTGATTTACAGACCTGAGAGAAAAGAGCTCACTGATACTTGCTAGCGAGGAAGAGGAAGGCACAGCTTTTGGATGAGCAGACCTCCTGACTCCCTGAGGGCAGGTCTTGGTTCATTTAACTATTCACTAGAATTCACATTAATTGAATGCAGCCCTTTTCTTCCTGTGAAGCAGAACATTGTGACGTATTTCAGCTTTTTCCTGTTTTTTGTTTTAAATAAGATTGTGACTCAAGGGAGCAGGTCAGCCTTGTGACCATTCCCAGAGGATGCAGTTCAGACATGGCATGTACAAAGAATAACACCTCCCTTTTTATAAGATGTATAGCTTCTGTTCAGAAGTGGATTCTGGCCTTTGTGAGGCCCTGAGGAAGATCTGTTGAAAACTCTGGTGCAACAGGTAGGTAAAGAGTGGAAGATTTAATTAATATTTAACATCAAGAAGCCTTGGTCAACTAATGAAATGAAATCCGTGTTGAAGAACAAACAGGAATGGAGATTTGATTAGTTCAAGTTCTCCTCTGAAAAGGAGAACTATGACATTTGAAAGTCATGTAATGTGCTCTTTATATAGAAAGACATTTCTGGCTGCTGTTCTGAACACAGATGTAAATAGCTGGTTTGTTTTCCAGGCTGTGCCTACGCTGGATAATTTCATTTTGATAGGACCCCAGTGGTTGCTAGGACCGAGATTGCTGGGTCGTTTATGCCTGAGGAAGAGTCTCAGTCTTGGTGTTTGGGCTGTGTGCTTTCCATGCCATGTGGCTGTCAGCATTTGGGCCTGTGACCTTCTTCTGACTGATGCATCCTGTGCTCTGGAAAACACACACAAGCACGCCCACTACTGCACAGAGTTCATAGAGAGGACACACAGAATCACATAAACTTTGTTATTGAAATCTGTGGTCTTTGCCCTTTGCTTATTTGTTTGCTTTTGTACAAGAGTGTTCTCTGCATCTTTGTCTAGTTTACGATTGACAGAATCTGTTCTCCCTTGGAACTTGCACTTGTTTGCTTCCAGAAGGTGATGAGATCTCGGCTCTAAGAGAGGTATATCCATTGTGAAAACAGAACGAAAAGGCCCAGATGTGTTTGTATACTTTATTTTTGTGATTAAAGCTTTTCCTACTGCATTATCTTCAAATCAAACTTGCTGTCAGGTAGTAAGGCAATAGATGTCCTAAGCAATGCCCACTTATTAGGTAATCTCTTCAAAACACAGTCATAGCACTGGATAGTACCTTACATGACACTTGTATTAGATAACCAGTTAGTAAAGGGCAGGCAATTGCTGTAAATAAAACTCAGACCCCAAATGGCCTTTAAATCCCAAGTTATTAGAAAGATGAGTCCTTAACCTCCGTGTAATCAGTAGCACCAGGGCAAAGCAGATGAAGTGCACTGTGGCTAACTCTGCAGCTAGTAAGCAGCAGAGGATCATAGAAGAGGCAATACAGGAGAATTGCATGCAGTTGTTTCTTTAGTACTTCAGGTTGCTGTAAAACCTCGAGGATAAGGATGATGCAGAAGTATTAGGACAGTTTTTACTTGGTAACAAGACAAGACATTTGCTTTCCCTGGTAAATAACTTGAAAGATCAAATGTGTCATCAGGGTACAATTGTTTTTCCTCTGAAAACAATGGTGCACTGGATATAATTTCACTGTGCAACCAATCAATTTTGTCATGTTTTCCAAATCAAAGTGACACTACATAAACATGCAGGTGACTAGTACAAACTCGGATTAATCAGGAGAGCAGCTATTAGCCACCACTGAAAATACTGACCTGAATGTGAAGTTGTGGTTGCATTGTAAAATGTGAAATTCTTTTCTGTTTTGTGTCTCAGTGTGGTTTTCACGTGCATATATTGCTTTTCCTTTGGAATTTCACAAAAATGTTTGTTTGTTTTTTTTTTCTCAAAATGGAAGTTCGAGAAGTATATGGCCTATGGGCATATCAGCATTTATAAAGGGCAATTTTTCTGGGGCAGGATGCTAATTAAACTTGAATCAAAAAGAACTTGAACTAGAACATCTGTTGGGTGAAGAATGTGAAATACGCTGAAATGCCACAAACTGACACCAGGTGGGCGATAAGCTGGTATTTATTTCAGTCCCAATGAAAACAGAATGACCTAACCTACTACACACTTAGCCTCAGGTAGTCCAACAGACTCCTCCCAGACCTTATTTAAAATCATTATGAAAAATGGGAGAAGTGGTTGTGAGTGTTGATAAGCTAAGCTCAATGCATTCAGACTTACCATTTCCTCTGCAAATTAAAGATGTTGTTTCATTACCTGCATGGGTCTCCACCATCTTCAGGGAAGAGTAGGCTCATTGTCCATATAACAGTGGATGAGGGAAAGAAGAAATTTCAATGGAGTTTTGGGCTGTTAATTGGTTAGATACTTATGACTTTAGGGAGGTTCTTAAATTCTGAGCAATTTCATTTGTATCCCCCTTTTAAGAGTGGGCTGTTGACTGATGGTAGATATCCCATCTGTCCTTGATGTGCTTTCCTCAGGGAAACTGTTTGCACTGCACAGGAAATTTCAGTGCTGGACTCTGACTGCGAGCTGCAAATTTAGTGGCCAAATTCTTGAAATTTTCTCTCTGGATCAGGACTGCCTTTCTTCTCTTTGTGTGTGTGCAGGTGTTTGCTCAGCTGGTGACAAGTGTGTTTATTTGTGAAGCCCATTTGTGAAGCAGGATAAAGGCCGTCACAAAGTTAAAGTTGCATCAAAGCAAAAGTTTGTTAGGCTGTACACAGCAGGTCCACAGCAGGCCTGCCTGACTTGAAAGTATCACATGGATAGGTAACATGAAATAAGAGTTTCCATGTTCTGTGCTGGACTATTTGCTATCAGTGACTTACACAGCTATATTGCAAATGAGTGATGGGTTCTTTCTCCTAATTCCATATTCTTTTCTCCCCTGCCTACCAAACGTTTATGACTGAAAAATGCAGTGCATTACCTTTCTGAACTATCCAAAGAGATTCAGCCTTCAGCGCCAGAAAAATACCATTCTACAAATGCAACTGATGCAGGGAAATGCTCTTTGTGCTTTACAGCTTATTATTGTAGAACAACTTCATATTGTTGACCACAGAGCAGCCCTCATTAGTGTTAGTGTAATGCATACAAATTCTTTAGGGAACAGGAAATTCATGTGGAATCAGGGTAAATATTCTTAATATGCTCTATTATTTGACCAAACAGTAGTAATAACTTGTAATTCTTGTATATGTATTTCCAGGCAAGTCAATAATTTGTTTCCAAAAACACTTGTAATTGTATGTGGCCACTCATAATGAAAAGGTTTGTTCTGGTTAATTTTCAGCACATATCTTTTGATCTCCCATTGATGATTGAACTACAAGCCTAGTGTGGTCCTTGAAGGAGACACCCATGTTATGCTTTACTAAAAGAAAGAGTTGTTATAGTTTTAAAGCAGGTTAAACTTGACAATGCTGCTATGAAGAGAGGGAGCGGGGAGAGACTGGGATCCCTGAAGTCATCACTCAAAAGCAGCACAGCTCTTCATCAATGCCCTGCTCATTTCTCTATAATGAGGTATGGGCAGAATCAAAAGGAAAATTGCGTGAACTCCCATTTAGCCTCAGGGTCCTCTCAGGTAAAAAAGGTTTGTGAATCTGCATAGATGTAACAGGGCAAAATATGTCTTCCTAAGTGCCTTTTCATGGTCTAATTTAACTAACTTCAGCAAAATGCCTTGTCACCTGAGATGGATGCCCTAGGTACCAGTAATGCCATAAGCTTCTTATCTCATTTCGTTGATGATAGTTCAAAGTGTCCTAGTAAATGTACAAGATAAGAAGGTCACAAGGAAATGAAAAATACAAATCCTTAATGCTTAGGACAAGCAAAACTATTCCGAGTGGTTGGGAAATTTGAAAGGCACAGATTTCGTCACTTGTGAGCAGACTTTGAATGTTTTAATGAAGCCTGTGCATCCTGGCACGTACCACAGAGCACCTGGCTGTTGGAAGGACAACAGACTTGGTGTGTCTGGGTGATGGACAACTGAGGAGGAGTCTGCTCTCTATAGGTGTTGTGGCCTTTTGCTTGCACCAGCCTGTTGAGTCTGAACGGGGAGAAGCAAGATGCATTTGAGGTGGAGACGGGAGCCACATAAACTTTGCCAGGAACTGCCAATATTTGATTAAGAGGAATTCATTTGGGAATGGAAGACTGAAATGTTTGTAAAGAACCTTACAGGAAAGAAACGCATGCTTGCGTCTGCCCTAAACACAACTGTGTGGGAAAGAAACCTGAGGCTGGTGGCTTCTCAGCACATCAGCTGCAGTCATGTGTGGTTATTAGCTACTGTTACAGACAAAGGTAACCTGGTCTTTTTTTATTAAAAACATCACAAAGGTTGAGAAAATTAATAGAGGAACTACTGTATGCTTGCGTGTGATGCTAAAATAGATTATTTGTAATCTCTATTGTTAATGTTGTATTAAGGACATCCACAAAAAGATTGTAAGAGAGTTTATCTTAGCAGGAGCAAGGTGAACAACAGATATCAAAGATCACAATTTCAGAACAGTAATTATTTTTAACAAAAACTTTAATTTTATTTCTTGGTCATTTTAAAAACAGATTAAGTTGCCTAGTTAGCTTTTGCTCCTATCTCCAGAAATGCAGCGTGGTTAAGCATAAAGTACCTTCAGAAAATAAAACTTTACTGAAGTCTTATATGGGCGCTTGGTGTTGAAACAGCTTTATTGCGAGTTTATAGACACTTAAAATGTCATTGTCCTATAAGGTTAATTGCTCTTACAACTTCAATAGTGACAATTACTTGGTCTGTTCGTGTTGAATTAAGCCATTGTATACTTATGTCTAGAGTCATATGCTTCTTGCATTTTAAATACTCTTATGTAGGCTATAGAAATTAACAAAACTTTTTTAGACAGGCTTTCTAAAGGCTGATGTAACTTTTGAATTGTATTTTGCTTCTGTTTGCTTACACACAGAGCCATTAAAGAGAGAGGCCTAATGTGAATTATGTTGTAACGTACTTGATGCCTAAGTAAAAGATGTGTCTTGTCGTCCTCTAAAGTTATCACTGTTCTCACCTTTGTACTATTCTGCTCTTTTAGGGAGGTTGAAGAAGGTATTTACTACTCTTAAGGGCTCAGGTACAAAAAGAGAACCTGTAGGGAATCCTAAACGGATTCATTTATTATCTACTTTAAAACAACGATGTAAGGACTGTTATGCCCTCAGTATGGGTAAAGAGGAGAGGACAGGGATCAAGCTAAAAGAGATCAGGCTGAAAAGCTGTGAGGTGTAATGAGTTGTCATACTGGCATATAAACACCAAGATGTTTTGTAGAGACATTTGCCTATGTGCCGTGCTCCCAAGCGTGGTAGAGATGGTGTTTGTGATTTCCCACAAGGGCATGGGGGCAGAGCTACCCACTCTATGCACACAACACTTAGCATGGAGCACAAAATGCAATTTGTGGATACATTAAAAAGCATGTGCTGAGAATGTAATTCCTCAGGAGAAAGTGTACTGATTGTTTGACTCAAATTGTTTCTTAATTGAAACACAAAACAGCTCCTCTTTAAAATTTAGACTACTTGAAATCAGATCTGATAGGGAATACATAAACTACATCTTTAATGAATGGTGTGACTAGTTTTTTTCCCCCCTAGCAGAGGCTATTTGGATTAGTGTGTAAGGATTGTTGCCACAGCAGCAAGATCTGATGAGGTTATCAGATTCTCCTGAATTAAAGAGAACTTGACAACGACATAAATCACATATTATTGCTGCAAATATAAATGTTCATTTGTTAGCCCAAGTGGTAGTTCATTTTTGCAGAGCTGAGGAATTCCTTTCTTACAAGATATGGTAATAATTCAGCAGTGTATTTGACCAGGTTTATATACATAAATGACTTCAGTAGCACCCAAAAATATTTGTTTCTCATCTGGGGCTTTCCACAATCAGAGATTTGTCTTTTTTGGCTTATGGCATGGGGCAGAGTAATTTCAAGTAGAAGCTTCGTTTGGTAGATTCACAGGTATGTGAGTTTTACCTATGATTTTGTTAAATTAAGCATATGTCTGAGATGTTAGATTCCAGTCTTGATTAAACCTACATCAGATCTGAGGTGTCTGGACCTGCAGTTTTTCACTTTCATTTTATTAGAGTAAGGAATGAGTCTTAAAATCCCCCCCTAGGGGGCTGTTCAGCACTAGACTTTTTTGGTAACCTTGCCTTTGTGATCTTAAACAGAGCATTGCATTAGGAGCTATGTTATGTAGTTAGGTATAAGCATTCTGTGTGTTGATAACACCTGGGTTTAACAGTTTCCTTTGTTCACAGCCTTACCAGGCATAACAACAGCTCCTGTATGTCAGAAGCTTTTGCTTAGAGAATACCCTCTGGGCCATTCTGAGTCAACCTCCTCTTAACTTTGAGGTTTCCAACAAGGAAAAAAATATTTTGCATGCTTTTCTGATTTTCCAGGGGAGAAGTTGGTTTATTCTAATGTTTCCTCAGGCCTTGAACTTTGAAAACATCCCTTTCCTTATGGTTATTTTTGCAGGTACAGTTAAAAAGATCAGGGGAAAATCCACCATCACCTGACAATAGCTGTATGTTAGCACTCGGTGCATTACATTAACTTCTGTTTTTTTCACTAATTTAGCACTGGTTTTCAGTGTTTAGTAGGTGGGAATTGAAAGAATCTTGGTCTTTTTGTTTCTAGCAGTTTGTGATTTAGTACAGTTTAGATACTATATCAGGATTCTTCCATAGTGGTACATGAAGGTGGCTACACCTCTGAGTGAGCACGGTCACACCGGGACCTAGAGGCCTGTGCTGAGTGATATCAATTCGTGGAGAAGAGGCCCTCCCAGCCACACTATTTCTGGCCCATAAGAATTCAGTTCACTTTTAATGCGTTACAGCAAAACAATTAAGCAGTGCATGTTGCTGCATTTTCCCTGAAAGTATTGGGTAGGGCAAAAGCAGAGGGCACGTGGTTAATTTGCAAGAGTGTCAGAGCCAGTGGAATCCCAATCTGTATTTGTGCTTGTTGCTGAAGGGGGCAGATGCTTGATGATGCAGAAATTGCACTTGGAAGAATCTCTGAGAAATATTTGCTTCTTTAGATAGTCTTTTGGACAGGGCTATATATGTATATATATTTGTATATTTTCTATGTAGAAAAATGCTTTAGCTATTCCCATCCCTTTCCAGCCTCCCTGGGGTAGTACTTGCTTTGAAAGGTACAATCTGGCCTTGCTTTGTTCGCATATGCACATTATTTCTAGCTTAAAAAGTCTGCAGTGAGTAAAAGCAGTTACAGGCTAGGACTCATTTGCCTACAACTGAGTTTCCTTTACAGTCAGTGGAGATCAAATCAGGACAGTCAACAGATCCTGGAGTGTAATTCCTGCTTTCCTAAAGCAGCACTTAAATAGGTCAGATAAACCATGCCTGAGAGGCTTATTTCTTTCCACTGATTTTAGAGGGATAGTAGGTGGCTGTTACAGTCATCAGCCCTGCAGACCCTGAAGTTTGGTGATGTGCATCCCACCTGTTGTGTCGGAGGAGAGTGGTTCCTCCAGCAGGGTGCCTTCTCTGACAAGGCTCAAGCTCTGCCCGTCCAAAGGGCTGGGCTCTTCTGCAAGCCCAGATATCAGAGGTCATTGTTTTGGGTGTGGTGTCCCCATGTGTTTTAAAATGCTGTACTTGTACTAAAAGTGATGTGTGAAAATTAAAACTTCTGAGTTTACATAACCTATAGGAAGAGGGTGGAGGTGTGCTGTCCCAGTTTTTGGTCAAATGGGCCTTTTGCTGTAAACTTAGAGCAAATTAGCTCTGTTTGGAGCAGGGGTCAGGTTATGTGATCTCTGAAGGCCTTTTCCAGTCTAGTTCATTCTGTGATTCTACTGCCAAAAAGTCTTTCTACTGCGTGATTATTTAGTGTCAGATTTGGAACTGGTCTGTATTTAGACAGCTATTTTTATCACAAAGGAACTCACAGCCTTAGGTGTGGGCCCTATCATGTTTTCCGACCTATTGCTGAAGCCAGATGAGGAGCTCTGATTAGTTTTTCTTCCAGAGATAAGGCTGAATCTTTATAGATACCCAGAGTCCCGCTTTGTAGTATTAAATTAATTTTTTCCCTCCTCTACAAAGACTAGATATATAAATTAGAGTGGAGGAGGTTTTTCCTGTTCTACTAGGAATGTATTATAAGACTTGGCATGAGTATCCTGGGACCCTGAGCTAAAGATGGTGAACATATGGGAAAACCCGGGAGGAAGCATACAGTTTTAGATTCTTAAACCTAGCTCTTGGTTTGTCACACTAATGTGATGAAAGGACATTAAATGAGCGGAGGTTATTAAACCCTATAGGTTACTGAGTCCTATTGGGGATCACATTAAGATGTAATTAAACCAAGTCCAGATATTTTAATTCCTAGCTGGAGATTTAGGCAACATAAACTGAATCTTTTTCCAGTTTTGAACTTTATGGAAAATGGGCTTGTTAATGTGCTTATTTCTTTTTAATACTAACTGACTAGACATTTTTTAGGCCCACTTGACTCTAATAAAACAGTAAGTATCAATTTCAAAGTTGTGGTTCAAATCAAGTATCTGCAAACATAGAGGCTTGCTCACTTTCAGTAAAATCTGCGTCCCCCAAAACTATGTAAAGTCTGCAAACAGATGTCCTCGGAGGCTCTAGCTGTGTATTGTTCCAGACAGTCCATTGCTGGTGTAAAGCTCTCCATTATAGTGTGAGAGGGAACAATAGCCTAAACTGTTAATTTCCCTTAATAGGAATATGAGATTATGCTTATTAATATGGGTTGTTTCCATCTAAAATGTTCCAATTACATCACAACAGGAACAAAATGATTTTAACTCCTTAATTTTAAGAATGCTAAATGTCCTGTAAAAAAGAAAAGAACCCAAACTGGTTTGATGTCATTGCTCCAAACAAAACAGCACATTTCTGTGCGAAACATGATTTGAGTGAGCAAGGGATTTTTCCTCCTGGTGTTACCATCCCTGTTCAGGCAGAATATGTGAGAATCAATTGAGAGAGCAAAAGGATATCTGCCTGCAGGGTGACTGGTGCACACACTCACTGGGTTTGACTGATCAACGATGATCAGGCACTGTGGCAGGGTGTGGCTGGGGACAGAGACAGACATGGATTAAACCCCCTAAGGTCAGGACAGAGACTCCAACCTGACTCCCACACCTCTAGGAGTTTTCTCTGACTATTGGAAAAAATTGAATGGTACTACAAAAATGTTCAAGTTTTGAATTTAGAAACAATTCTGGGATAACCAAAGCTGCCTTTTAAGGAAGACTTACTACTGAGTCTTAATTTTTTTTGTCTGCTGCACCTCTGAGAAGATGAAAAGAAGGAAACATAGGACAAGGAAGAGGATGAGGGATGTTTTCGGGGAAAAAAGGTGCTATTTTTCAAGTATCCAGCTGTTAGATAAACAAGGTACCTGAGACAAGTGGGGTAGAGGAAAACTTTTAAGAAATCTACTTTCCTCTAGAAAGTATTCCTACTTGAGGGTGCTAGAGATGCTTTAAGATTGCAGATAGGTTGTAAAAAAAGTTGATTCAAGGTCTCAATTCTTGAATACTTTGTATGCAGAGGGATGAGGACGTGAACTTTTGCTTTTACTACTCTATGTAAAAGTCTTCTTGGGCTGTGTCGGGGTTGGCTACTTAAGTGAGCGACTTTCAAATTAGGGAAAAGGTCAATTTAGGATACTCTTCTCCCTCTGTCAGTGATTAGAAAAAAATCTAGACAAGTGGAAAGCACTTGGTAATGTGTGACAGTAGCCTCGATATGCAGAACAGCCTGGAGAAACTGGCTCAGCAGCATATCGGTATGTGGGAGTCAGCCAATAGTCCCACATTAATTAATGAGGTGAGGAAGGAGATGGAAATGCTTGTTCTCCAAGTTCATTCTCTGTGGAAGATTTATCTGGAAAAGCTTCTAAGTAGATTTAATGGAAATCTACCCACTTCTGAAAAGAACTTGTATGTACATTTCTGGGCTATTCGAACAGAGGTCCCAAAAATAGAGTAGGGCAAGTAAGAACAGGTTTTCCCCTGTTGGTTATTTCAGGTTTTATTTATTTCTCAACAAGTGAAATTCCAAGGAATTGAAGGCAATATTTGAGCCAGTTATTCTCCTGTCCTTGCTTGGAGCTGCTCCCTGCAGGAGTGTATACTGAGGAAAACCAGTGAAAGAATGGGGATTAAGGAACCCGGTTTACCCCCAGACGAGCAGTTCTGGTGGTTTTGTCTTGACAAGGTACATGTTAGCACAGGCCAGTGCACGAATTTATTCCCTATCCAAAATATTTCCTTAATGCTGACAACATGCCAATGACTTAAAAAGAAAAGTGGGAGGGGGAGATGAGTGGTGACAGAAGATGAGACTAAGCAGCAGTAGCAGCATGTAAAATATATCCAACTGAACAGGATAAAGTGAAAAATGAATGTCCTGTGGGTAAGGGGAACTATTTTGGGTGAGGTCAAAACCGAGGGGGAACAGGTCATGAATGCAAGCTAGAGAAGTTTGGGTTTGAAAGGCACTGGGGTGGATTTTCTCTGCAGTGAAGTGAGGCGGCAGCCAGTCGTGACTCTGCTGTTAAGGCTGAGTTTTGAACTACTGCTTGTTGCATATGAAAGATGCAAGAGATCCCCCCCAAATGCAAGCTGAGTGTAGAACTGGGTTTCCATGGAGTGCAGGAATAAATCAAGTGGCTCATGAGCTAAAATGACTGAAAAGTGGGTCACTATGGATAGTCAGTGTCCCACAGCAGCCAACAGCTTTACCCCAAGTGATCCCAGCAATGCTGTGCACTCTCTGCAGGCTCTCGTCTGCGTGGCTGGGTGATGCTGGCAAAATAGATGTAATGCACAAGCAAGGGATCCACATTCACTTGTGTGTTACTGGGAGCTTGATGTTGTGCTTTGCTCCTATTGCCTTCAAATGCAGAGTTCACAAGTCATCGCTGTGGCAGGGGGAGGAGGAGCCCCCCTTCAGAATCACCCGGGCTTGTGTGAGTTGGTTTGGGTGCTGCTGGGGCTGCTGCTCTCTGTCCTGTGTGCAGCTGTGGCTGGAATTCGGCTAACTGTGGGCTGCTGCCCTGGGCTGTGGGGAGCATGGCCCTTGCATGGAGAGGTGTCATCTCATGCCCTTCTGGTGAGGTAAGGAAAGCATGTGCAAGAAAGCTTTATCTTATAAAAGCGGCAAACCAGCAGTTAATGTTGGTACTGAATGCCAATAAGTGCCTTTAGGAGTCTGTAACATCCAGAACAAAGCACTCAAAATGCAGACAATCCAGACGCAGTCAAATGTGAAACAGACCTAAATAGTCAAAAATCCCAGGAACTGACAGCTGGAAAATACCTGAAGCTTTAGTTTTGACTAGTTGCATAAGGAATCAAAAAAAAAAAAANTCTCATCTCACATAAAGTCTTCCACAACAAACAACCCCTTCAGGTCTCAGGTGTTTTGAAAATTAGTGGGACTTTAAATATACAGCACTCTGAATGGTATCATTACACCTTTCAAAGAGGAGGAAATTGTATTGTGTGACTTAATAAAAATTTTCCATGCATCACATTTTGCTTGAATTTCTTTTCAATTTCAGCTTAAATTAGAATTTCCTTGGCTTTATGATTCTTGTTTAAGGGATTATTATAATATTGCTGTAGTGTTTTTGCTTTCACTATACTGCTTTAATTCCAGACTTATAGAGGTTTTATCTAAAATACAGAATGAAAGAGAGCTAGTGTTGGAGTTTGAATGCACTTGAAATTATGTGCATATTCAAAGAAGCCTCCTCTTTTATAAATTTATTTGAATAGTGGAGAGAAGGCACCCCTATAATTTCTGGCAATTGATACAGAAAGTGCTCAAAAAACTGGAAATATTTTTCGATTGGAGGCTACTGCCTCTCCCTCTCTCATACAGTCCTGAGCTCAAGTGCGAGCTCCGGGGACTGGAACTGATTTTATGGAGTAAGCAGGTTCCCTTTTATTAGGCTTGTTTTCTCAGCTTTGCAGAATTAAGCTTAGTGCCCTGCTGTTGATGTCGTTTCAAAACCTATCACTTAGGCATTTTTAAATCTTTGACAGAGCAATTATAATTAACATGATGGGCCTAAATCGCACAAGAATTCTCAGCTCTTCTCTTGAAGTATATGGTGTGTCAACATAAAAAAAAAAGGTAAATACAGTCTCTCACTTCATAAATTTTCAGGATATTTAATCTTTCACCTTTTGATAATTATAGCTACTGAGATATTTGTGCCCTTAGTTTTTCTGTTAGTTATTTCTTCTAGGCTGGATACCTAAGACCAGCAGGACTTGGTGGTTGCAAATACTGTATTGAAACTTGAATCAGTCATCTTTTCTCTCCTCTTTCTTTGTCTGAACTAGCATAGATTAGGTGGTTCAGGGTGCGGGGCACATAGATACTATTTGGGTAAGAATTTCCAAGTGGGGCAAAGATCCTCCTGAGGAGCATCTATCCTTTTCAACAAGAGCTGCCTCCAGACCCCAGGAACCCCAGAACAACAGCCAGCTATGCTTTGCAGTGATCTGGGAGGCAGGAGAAAGATGAGGCTGATCAGAAAATAAGCCTATAAAGCACTTTAGATAGGCAACTTTCCTGTTGTCTCTGCATACATTCAGAGTCTGTGGTGATACCTCTGTCCCCCTCACCAAAGGCTTTGCTGCTTTGCTGTTTGCTTTGAAGCTCTAGCAGAGCACTGCTGTGGTACCAGACCTAATCTGGGGGTTGACAGACTGGTCTCATTTGACAGCAAACTCCACAGTCACCTAAGTGTCACTGGTGCCTGGCCCCAGATACATCCTGGTTTGCTTTTTCCCAGACAAAAAGATGACAGTTTTGACAAAGGCCATGAAGTGGGAGTTACCAAAGCAAAATGTGTGTTCACTGAATAAAGGAGAAGTTTCCTTCTGAGACTGGGGGAAGGATAGAAATAAAATGAATCTTTCTTCTAAATGTACTGGGGGAGTGGAGGGAAACTCTTTGCAGTCTTGGCTTAATGATGAAGTTAGCATGAAATAAGCTAAAAAATTAATTGTATAGACAATTATACAAGTAGACTGAATTTTTTCATGAACACAGTTTCTTGTGTTGTGTTAATACCATTGCTAAGGCTCCTAATTCTCTCTTACCTCTGCTGAGGTTTGCTGGATAGTTATAACAAACTTTCCACAGCCTAAGAGATCTAAGTGTTTAGTTTGAGCTCTATTCCAGCTGATTATTTTACAGCCAGACACTGGCACTAGATGATGGATTATTGTAGTGGTTCAATTTTTTTCTTTACTACCTCTTTTTTTTTCAGTATGTCAATCTGTGACAATTTTTGACCCAGCATTATTTTTGTGAGAGTGTCTCTAAGAGCAGTCAGACCTTTGGAATCAGGATAAGTGGAAAAGAGAGTTTTCCTGTTGTCCTCTGGATGCAGAAACATGACAGGACCTACAAAAAGGCAACATATGAATCATGAGCAGAATACGAATTTGCTGTAAGGGGTCATTATAGTGTTCTTAGGTTATAACAACTTGACGTTTCCTTAGAGCGGAGACCTTGGAAAGGCATTCAAAGTGAAGAACTTGATTTTCTTCATGTGAAAAGATGATGACTTAGTGGAAGCCATCCATGGCTTTTTAATATTTCCAGTTTTGCCAGGAGAGGAAAAAAAATCCAGTAGCTATTTCTAAATGATGACCCATGCAGTCCACACTCTTTTAAGCACACAAGGGATCTCTCACAGTAAAGAGTGCTAAATTTGCATGCTTTAATTTAAAATCCTGCTCAAATAGAGTTTAACTGAGACCTTAACTCTCTTGACATTAGACATAATTATTAGGCAAAGCAAGTACAATCTTTTATTAAACTAACTACTAGGACAGGATGGAAAAAGTAGGCAAGCTCCTGGGCACACAAGGAATTCTCTGCTTTTTCCATTTTTCCTAGTCTCTCAGTCTTAGGAAAAAAAAAGAACAACAAAAAAAAGTATTTTCTCCTTCCACTCAAACTTTGTCTTTCTTATGTCCTCAGATCAGCATAACTCCATGAGGGCTGAAGTATCCTTTGTTATTGACTATAACTTGTACTGAGGTTGTCTATACAAACACCCTGTAAGAGACCGGCCCTGCTGGGAGAGGCTGCAGCCTAACTGGAAACCAGACTACATTGTGAAGTGTAATAGGCATAAGAGGAGGGAGCACCCTGGAAAGACTATCAAAAAGAGTGCTTTTGGATAGCTCAGATTTCCATGCAGCTCACTTCAAGGAGCAAGCGTGTGCTGGAGTATTTTTGGAAGATACCAGTAGACTCTCCTCCTCCTTGCTGGAAGCTATTGATGGGCTTGATGGTTGAAGAGGCAGTTTTGAAGGATGAGTCAAGGGATATAGCTGGAACTGATAAAACTTAAGATGTTACATGTTAACATCCAGTGGGTGTGGGCTTTCAATGCTAAGCTGGCCTCTGTGTTCTGCCACAGACCCCTGGAAAAGAAAAAGTTTGGGAAAGCAGGGAGAGTTCAGACCTAGGACCACTGTTAGGCTCTTGAGGCAGAGAATACTTAAAAAAGAAATGGTCTGTGTTGGGCTTTTGAACACCCAGAAGATCTGAGAGGCTGGTGAGATGCTCAACCTTCTCTCTTCTGCTCAGATAGTAAAACAGGGCTGAAGTCTGCTTGGAGTTTCCAGCTGCAGTTTTCCACTTTAGCAGAAATTTAACTGATGCAAGTCATGTATAAAAGGTATCTGCAGCCTGCTCTGAGTCCCTGATGCACCCTGGGTGTAAACAGCAGCTGTGGCTGCTGTGTCCTGTTCTACAGCTGTCCCTGGTCTTGTGGTGCAGTATCTGCTAGGGAATGATGCAGAGATCACTGAGCAGCTGGAAAGCCATAACAAGCAGACCTTGCTGCAAAAATTACACTGGTTTGCAAGAATAATTAATTCACCTGCGTTTTTCTGAGTTCCTGATTTTTAGATTAAAATGGATACACAGCTCATGAATTTCAATAAATATATACATCGAATCTGATAGAATTGTGGTCTAATATGTAGTAATTAGCATGAGAGTCAGAAAAAGGCAATTAAGCCTCTCAAAAGCCAAATTTATATCCTCTCTACTGCCCCATACTTGCCAACATCACCTCCTAATGAAGCTTTGTAGGGCCTTCTGCAAGGGTGCAGCATGTAGTGCTTGTCCCCTGAGCTAGGCCTGGATCAGGGCAGACTGATTTATATCGGGTTTCAAAACATGTGTAACCCATTTCTGTGAAATATTTGTATTCCTGAGAAGAATTTTATCATGGGAGGATTTCCCAGCAGGTTAGGTGCATACCTAGGCAGCTTTCATTTTTCATACTCTGATGTAACTGGGTCTATTCAGGAAATGAATAATTGCTACCCCATCATGATTTTTGCTTTCTCTTAGAATTACAAGTTTAGCTGCTGGCTGTGACACTCTAACCTGAATCTGATAAAGCAAGAACAAGGTGCTGCTTTGGACTATAGGTCAAGTCAGATCTTGACTTAGGTTGCTTTGCATGATTCCTGAAATGATATGCAATGTCTCCAACACCAGAGCTGCTTAACTTCAAAGGACGGTAGGCAGTGACTCCATCCAAGTCAGGAAAAGTCCTCTAAACTACCACAAATTTAGACCCCATGGCCCCAGTAAAATGCTGTGCTGTTGTGGCAAACCATCCTCAGCACAGGCAAGTCTTGCTGCAAGGGATGTTCGGTCACTGCTCCCGGGCTATGGGCTTTCTGGAGCTTGTGTTTACAAGGGGAATGCTCACCAGGTCCAGATGTTTCCAGGCTGTTGTACTCCCTAAGTTTTCACTTAGGACTGGAGGGCTTAGGAAAGCATTCTTTGTGCCTTCCACCAGCTAATTGTTCTCATCTTGTAGTCCTGTTTATCTGATGGTTCAAGAATGCCCTGAGACTTGATCAGTAGCTCAGGCTGTACTGTCTGTGAATGATCTGACCCATATCTGCTGGTCATTTAACTTTCCCAGCTGCTTTTTTTAGGAAAAAAACCCAGAGCGCTGGAAAAATAAGTAAGTTTTGCAGTAATAATGACTGAAAGATTTTTCTGTAAAAATATTCCTAGTGGTGTCTGTAACAGCAACTGGGGATCTTTCCTTTACCTTCCCAGCCTTAAACTCCAAACTCTACTCTTTCATCTAAGATGTGTATTGATTTTTTTGGGAAGGCTATTTTGATGATCAAATGTTCATTTTCTATCATTGTCTTTTTTTCAAAATCTGGAATGTTGTCTGCCAACCGTGATCATTCACATAGGCACGAAAAAGAAAAATAAGGAATGAAAACTGAGACATAGCCAAAATCCAAGGAATCCATCAAGTACTAATATTGCATTGCAATACGAATCACAACTCTGACCAATTTAGTTTTGGTTCCCTAAGCTTACCTATGTTACTCAAGGAGCTCTGAAACACAAGGCTGTACTAGACAGAGATGAATCTACTACATGCTGGTTTTTTTTTAAATGCAAAACCTATCCTACTTTGCAGCATAATACCCAATTTTTCATCTTTGAAATGTTTTCAGACCATTTGCTTTCAGTCCCAAAAAAAGAGGCATTATGGGAGTTAGAGCAGAGAAGGAGAGGTTGAGAGACTTGCTTCAGGTCACAGAGAGAGCTGATATCAGAGTTAAAACCTGCTTGGTCATTCCTGGCAAAGGGTTTGAAGGCTTGTACCATACATTTGATTCCCGTTACCTCAGTGTTATGGCCTCCCAAGAAAAGCCGACATCTCCTTTTTTTTTGGCAGAGCAGCATCTATATTTTGTTGCTTCAGCTCCACTATGGCAACATTAATGAAAGTTCCAGCTCTGAGGGGGGAGAATGCAAGGTGTTTGTCAGGCGATGGTGTAGCATTTCTAATATTGACATCTCCACACAAATGATAATTCAACAATTCCATGTTTGCGTTATCTGATGGTGAAAAAACTTTCAGAATCCATGGTATGAGGATAATTAAGACTCTTGCTAATAATTCTGTGCACTTTTTATTTTTTTCCTTCTCAATGAAATGAGATTCACATGGATTAATTACTACCTGCTATAAATAAACCCTGGGAATGGCAATCTACATCGCAGAGGCAGAGGGTAGCTGTCGTTTAATATATCACAGCTTTCCACGCACCTGTTTGCCCGATGCTGTTGCCATGGGAACTGCACTTCACAAGAGAAGCTCTGCATAATTAGCGTGGATTGAGGTCTATATCAATCAGAATAATTTGGAGGAGCAAGAAGAGCCCGAAGGAGAAGGCAAAGCTACTTGTCTCTGTAGGGAATGTATGAGACCTCCGCTGCGTGGTAAATAGCGAGGCAGTTACTGGAAGAATTCAGCAGAATTAGCAAATTTAAGGGAATCAAATTATACAGAAGACAGAAAACTTAGTCCCCTTGGTTTTCATTATGAAACACTATTAGGATAAGCTTTGCAAAATTAACAAAGACAAATAAAAAGGTGTTTGTGTAATTAACTTGGAGGTTTTGTCACAAACTAAAAAGTTTCATGGGCTGCACTAATGCCATCAGTCTGGGAGTCTAGTAATGATGCACAGCATCGCTGGTAATGCACAGCTCTACCTTTTGGACCTCCTTCTGACTACATAGATAACAAAAATAAATTCTCTGAAACAGATGACTGAAGGATAATAACTTATACATTGCCACACATCGGTTTCATAACAAGCCCTTGTACCTAGAGTTCACTGCTCTCTGCCTAAAGCTGCAAGACACATGGCAAACCTGCAGATGCAGTTATCCAGTCACTGCATCATCCTAACCACAATGCATCAGATTAAGGGTAGAACAGCAGCCTTAACTTTAATTTTTCTTCCTTCTTGTCAGCTGGTGTCAGAAATTAAAGAAAAGACTTTAAAGAGAAAGGCTTAATGGTTTTGCAAAATGCCTGAAATGGAAAAGTTATTATTAAAAGAAAAGTTGGAAGAGCTTTGTATGTGTATGTGTGTGTCCATGCCCAAGTAAGTGACTGAGTAAATCTTCTGTTAATATTGGCTTGGCTTGGCTGTGAGTGTCAGCTGGATATAATACCATATTACTGGAGGGACTGCAGTATGGGACCTGTCCTAGACTCTAGCCGTATGTGAAGTAATACCTTTGTATTCTTTAGCCATCCGCTTTGAATGCAAGTGTCAGCATAACATTGTATTTCTGTGTTGCCAATCAACTTTGATAATATGAGACCAGTTATAGGTCTTGGATGACTCTGCAGTGGCCTATGCTGCTTGTTTAACTTACGTAAGAAGATCATGATAATCTTCTGTAGGGGGCAGATTGTGAGAGGGAAAGAAAAAAGGAATTAAAATCACAGATTGCTTTAGTTAATTTCCATGGATTTTAGTCTGTGTTCTGGAATCCTCCCTTATCCCCGGGGTTTTATTCCTTTAAAAGCTTGTTGCAATATGGAGTGTTGCACTAGAGTATGAACTGGAAAAAACTTCTTTGCTGCATGTAAACAACAAATCTGGGTGAGAAGGTGAGGTGGTTCTTTACCTCTCCTGACCCTTGGTACTGGGTGGAGAGCCTTCCACCTGTGCTGTAACTGTTATCAGCTGGAGGGACACTTCATGGGCAAAAGTAGATTTGGATGCAACTACCACAGAATGTCGAAAAAATGTATCTTATAGCAGCTTCTGGGAAGGACAAGGCAGAGACTTGAATTCTGGCCCTCTTGACTGAAGGATTGTCCTCTCCAGTCTCAGAGCTGTGCTGCACTTGCCACTCTTCTTGCTCCTGCTCAAACCCCTTCCTGCATGGCATTGCAGCTCTGAGAGTCAAACCAGTGCATGCCTTCCCTCAAAAAGGGTGGCTGCAGTGCTCATTTTTGAAAAACAGTTTTGAATCCCTTCTCCCTGAAGAGGGATCCCAGAAAGAAGAGCCACAGGTTGCAGCCTCTTGTAGCTGCTCTTGCTCCAGTCTGGGTTTGCATCAGGCCAGAACTGGGTGCCACTGGTGTCCTGGGCAGGCTTGGAAGATCATGTTAAGGCACGTGACAGCTTTCACTTGAAAAAGAAAGTGCTTAAGGAGTTTGACTGCTTCCAGAGAAAGGTTGCAATTGAGTGAAATCTCTTGGGTTGTAACTTTGAAAGGAGGCACCTACATTCAGGAGAAAAATCCTGCTTTTTAGGAGAAAATCTAGTTTTAAGTCACTATTTCAAGTTAAGCATTATAGCTCTGAGAGTAATGATACAACCTAAGTGCTTCCATAAATTCAATTCATTAAAATAATATTTCCTCCAGCCCCCAAAGTACCAGATCTCATAAACTACCCATTTGAAATTGTTAGATAATTTTGGGGGGTTTATTGTTTTTCAAAAGAAAAATGTTGCCTCGAGACCAGGAATGTGTTTGCTACAATTTAGTCAATTTTAGAGGTGTTCTCATTGGAGTTATTCCTCATTTTACTCAGTGTAAAGGAGAGGAGAACTGGCTCCTTAGCTCTAGTGCTGCAAATCCATTTATATCTGTGCAGTAATAATTTAGAGAGAAAGAGAAAAACCTAGAAAAGTTTAAGTAATGTGGGAACAAGTTTGGAAGGTTATCTTTGTACCTCATTAAGATTGAAGAATGGCATAGATGAACAGTTATAAAAAATTCTCAGCCTATGTCAAATTATTCTGTGATCTAGTAAAACAGTAAGCTAGATTTTTCTGTATGTCTGCTTCCATCTTTTTCTATTTTTTTTTTAAATCAAAAGCTCTAAGTTTTGTCCTGTCTATTAAAAATATATAATCATCTATTTACATATGCACCATGTACACATCTGAGAGAAGAAGACGAATAAAAAAAATCTCCTTTTATAAAGCCTTGAACAACTGGGTGGAAACATTATTTTTAAGCAGAAGTTTTTAGTGTATAGTATTTATACGTTAACTCTTAAATATGTTAGATATGCTTAATGTTTATAAAAGCGGCTGGCTTGTGACAGCAGGGAAAAAACTGCTGTAGGTTTGAATAATTTAATAAGGAAAAAGCCCATAGATTCCCTGGCTGCAGCAATGTTGCTAGCACTTTAATGGTAATTGTTGAGGTATCATCTGCCTTGGAGATGAAATAAGAGTTTGGTCCCCAGCCCCCCTGTTGCACCCATGCCTCAGTTTGGTGTTATTGGGAAGGGACTGCTATTATGCAAAAAAATAGAGTGAAAGAGCTGATTCATTTCCTGTGTACCTTCAAAAGCCTCATTCACTAAGGCAGACTTCAATCACTATCAGTACCTGTCCTTTTGAGGTGAAATGAAAGCCTTGTATGTGCATTTTCACTTTGCCAAGCCAGCCAATATATTTGCCATAACAATAGGATCATATTCTAGGTTTAATTTCAATGTGTCTTGCTGAAAATAAAGAGACTATAAGAAAATTTTTCTACCTGGGAAGTTAGAGCTCATCATTGAAAGGTGCTAGAGCCTTCCAAGGCAGGAAAATGGAACCAAAGATGTCCCGAGATATCTTCTAGTCTGTGATAACAACAGCAACAGATTGGTACTTTTTGTAATTTAGAAAACTTCAGTAAATTCAGAAAGCATCATCCTCTCACTGAACATTGAACAATGTTTAATGAACACCAAGTGATGAGGCAGGCACAGTTACAGGAAAGATTTTTAAAGGACTGAGGATTAACATCATGTATTTGGAGTTCTGATTTCGCTCAGAGACTGCTAGGTCCAGTTGGACCCAAGAGAATGAGTTTCTTTTGGAAGCATGGTTTATTTTATTGCTGTTGATTTTTGTTTGAATTTCCCCACCTGAGACCTGCTTAGATCTGAGAACACTGAAGAACAGCTGTTGTCAGTGTGCTTTTATTCCTCTTGCCCCTCTTCCTTTACTGGCCTAACTTGTCTCCAGTTTTATGGCTCTTTGTTTTAAGTCCTCACTCAGGGCTGGGGAACTGCAATGGGAATGGAAAAGAAATTTGAGACAGAATCAGGTCTGTAACCTTCACCTCTTTGGCAAAGCGTGTGGCATTAGCTCTAGGTCTTCATTGCCTCTATTTTAGTAGTGTGCTGGGTTGCTACACTGACTTTTCTGTGTAAACCTGGTACAATAGGCTTTTGGGAAGCAATGTGTAACACAGATATATCTTATCTAGCCACACAAGGCATATTTTGGAGTTTCACATTGTGGTGGAAGAAGGGAGTGAGAAAAGAGGAAAATCTCAAAACAAAAATACTGCTAACCTCACTCAGTGGGTACATTTGCTTCAGCTGGTGTATGGGGTTTGGAGGTGGTTTGGGAGAGCAAAGGGATGCAAAATTTTCTTGAGTGAAACTGGTATTGAAATGTCACATGTCCTTACAAGGCTTCATGGAGCCACTTAGAGATGCCTGTGTTGGGCTTGCATCTGAGCACAGTACTTGATGGAGAGCAATGCAGTAAAAGACATAATTAATGGTGGTGCAAGAAAAACACATCATCCTATACATTCCCTTTGAAACTCAGGGAGTCTGTAGAGGTCTGCAGGCAGCAGGGGCTGCTTATCTTGCTTAACTATGTCTGCTGCCACTGACACAGCAGCACCTTGTTTTTATAGTCACCGTGGCAGATTCTCCATTTTTATCCCCATTTGGCTACCCATGGAAGTTATTTACAACCTCAGCAGAAAGATCAAACAACGCTCTGATAACTGGCCCCTATCGACACTGTCAGGTTTCCAGGTCTGTAAGACAAATGTTGCTTCTGGCTCGCAGCACCCTGTGTGCTGTGCATTTTGATGCAGATTTTTATTACCTGGCAGGTGGCTTGGGAGTCACAGATGGAAAAAAGAGCTGAGATCAATAACAGAAAATGATCAAGTCGTGTCAGAGAGGGGTCAGCAGGCAGCAGTTGTGGAAGTTGCCTCTTGACATGGCTCTCAGGGGGGTGGGGAGTGTGGGGGAGTGCCTTGATTTCTGAAAGGTATCATGCTGTGCTAAGAGTGCCTAATTATAGCTGTCAGAGTGGCCAGCTAAAATAATGAAGGGCTCTGAACAGGGATGGTGAATAACTGCATTTTGTTCTGGTTGTTGGTGTTTCTGTCATCCCTCTGCCTTGCACTGGGCTATGTTGGCATGGCTTTATTCACGCCAAAGGGCTGGGAGAAGTCCTGAGAGACACTCTAGTCCCATTTAACCATTTTATTCCTGAGATGGTCTCATTCTCCCTGCTCTTAAAAACCTCCACAGTCAATTTCCTTTAATTCACTAACTTCTCTCTGTCAACTGGTGCTGCTTCTGTTTTATCTGTAGACATTTCAACACAGGATTAACTTTCCCAGCTCAAAAAGGCAAATGACTAAGACTTCTGGCAAAGGATATGGGCTGTTATTGTGATTTAATCCTGCTTTGCTTACTCCAGGATCAGAGGAGTCCTGCTTTCTGCAGTCAGAGCTGCAATATTGTTGTTTGATTTCAATAATTTGCTAAAACCCTCACAATTTCTGCTCTGGTTGCACTAGCAGGGCTATGACAGGGAAAGGTCAGGCCAAATTTTCAGGCAGAACTCAGTAGTAGATGTAGCTACCTCTTTATTTTATCTTAGTTTGTGTCTCCTTGGAATTAGATGAGCAGCAGATTCTGCAGTTTTCTTCCAGCACAATCCAGGAAGATGCCTGTAAGCAATTTCTGCACTATAGTCCCTATTTATATCTGTAATTAAAGAAATAAGTATCATAGTTATATTTCCAATTTCATAATTGCCTCTTTGAAATAATAGCCCTGTTCCAGGTGTTTTCTAAAATAAAACAGCTAGGGAAATTAATTTCAATTAGAAAGGAAAAAAAAATAAACTGAAATGGAGTTTTATTTTAAAAAATCCCCCAAAAACCAACCTAAAAACACCATCACAAAAAACTCCTAACCAAAAGCAATGTGCTTTTCTTGGAGGGTACTTCATTTAGGTAATTAAATCTGTGCAGTGTGAATGAACCATTGGCAGCAGTGGCCTTTATCAAATGACATTTAGAGCACGTTAATCTGCTGAATTCTGAGGCTTCACAGCAGCTTAAAACACATCTGGAGGCAAAAACCAGTGAATTCATAATGGGAATGAACAGTCTTTTGGTATGTAGTACAGATGCTCTAGGCTTTCTCACTGGGAAGATTTAGTAATGGTGAGAAACCCAAGCTGTATACGTGTAAATTCATAAGCAACCACAAGTTTATGGTGTGTGCATGTTGGTGTTCAGAAGAAAGATAAGTTTTTCATCCAACAGAAAATGAGAGAACCCATGAAGGGAACAGTCTTATCTCAACCAATGCTTTCCTTTCTCTCTCTAATATTTCTTCCAGCACCTTTTGTACTGTCTGTGACCACTCCAAATCCTATTTTCTTCCTGAGACAGAGTTGCAGGGAGAAACTGTTTGATGTTGGTGTGTGGAAAGGAGGTCTCAGGAGCTACCAAGCCTGGCAGGTTTTGGGAGAAGGTCATGCTTGTTAAAGCTCAAAGTCTAAAGCTGAATTCTGCAGCAGTGCCTCTTCTTCAGCTTTAGGCAACCTCCCAAAATGATGGCTGGAACAGAGCTCATGAGAGCAAAGATGTCCTGAAAGGATATTATTAAGGCCACAACTATATTCTGGAGTTTCTCAAAGTGTGTCTGCTGCTATTATTCTTGTAAGGTTGCTGCTGCTGTCAGGAATTACATCAACAGGGTATGGTAGCGCCCACCATCATGCAGGACCCATTGAGCTATTTAAATAAGTTTTCAAAGCATTAGTGGTGTTTCTTTTTCCCTAAGTTTTAATTCATTCACACAGCCCTGCTGGGATATGGAGAGTCCTTGATGAAGCTTCAGGTTTAACTGTTTTGTACAGGTGAAGGACTCAAAATTTGCAGCTTTGAATTTTTGTGTAACTGTTGAAACTGGCCTGGCCATCTCTTGAGAAAGCTTTCACTTGTTGGATCCCTAAAGCCTCTCTCTGGTAAGAATTGAAATTCTTGTTCTCAACCAGCACAGGGAAGTGCTACAGCAGAGCGTGAAAATGAGCAGGAGAGTTCACTTTACCTCTTCAGAGGCAAAATGCAGTCTTTGGGATACTGAGTGCCTGAAAGTATGTACTTTTAGGCTTAGAGAGAGCTTACCAGATCTGCATGTTATGCTAGCCACATGTGAATTCCATTTTGGGATGGGATTTGTCACCTCATCCCACCACCCAAACCGCCTGAACTAAATGACTGCGTTCAATTGAAAAAGTTTATTTGAATTAAGTATCAGCCCTTTCACTAATGAAATGGGACTGCAGACTCGGCAAGGAGGTCCTGAGTGGGCATTGGGAAGGGATGGAATGAAAAATGACCAGAATTTATTCACAGAAAGGTCATGTTTCAGATGGTGAGTGGGATTACAGATTGGAAGAACAGAAACTAGGCATTTAGGATCTCTTTGAAATTACTGCTTCAAAAAGCATTTGCCTTCTAGGGAAAATATTCTTTGAACTTTGCAAAACATATGTGAATTTGCCTCTGATGTATTTTTCAAAACTGTTCTCTTTCTTTGTGTTAATAACTGAGGCTATTGCTGCTTAAGGACTTGATCCCATACAGCCTGTCTTTTTCTCTCTCCTTGATCCTGCAGTGAAGTCATAATACTGCTTTTTTTGGTGATATTATGATGATTTCCATGGCAACAGACTGATGTCCAAAGTATGGGATCATGACTTTAGTGTGGGATCAAGCAGGAGGAGATAAAATCCTTATTAAAATACACTTTGTCAATAAGAGGAAAAGGAACTAATAAAAAAATCCATTAATTTTATTGCATGTTTCCTTTTCTAACTGAACATAAGTGCAAATGAAAGTACTCTTTTTAAGGATCTGTTTGGTTTATACTCTTTTATGTTGATCAATAAAATATTAGTTTGAAAGGAAACGCGAACTAAAGAACTGCAGCTGCTGTATATAAAAGAACTTACCTAAAATCCTGGTGGTAACTTTTTTTCTCGAAACAGAGGAGCTCTTTCTAATACCAGTAGGCCTGTATAGAGCAGTGGCCATGAAAGGTTGGCTTGGCAGACTCACCTTCAGTCATGCAGTGAGTGGGTCATAGAGAGAGGCTAGAGAGACTTCCTCAACATGGGGTGATTGTCAGTCCTGTCAACTTCCTCCAGCATCTCTTCCTAAACAGTTGTCACCCCAGCAAGGAAATACTGGGTTATCTGTACTTCTGTGAGGTTCATGTGGAAGGGCCAGCAGGTGGTGGTGAGGGAAGGATGGCTGAATCTGGAATATGAGTCCTAACCTATCCCATTCTTTCGGTTTCTGTAGGGCCATTATGAGTCAACCTGTATAACTCTGAACGTTCCTTCTGACCTTTGCCAGCAGACTAAGATGCCGAATTCTCTATTCTCATCCCAGGGGCCTGCTTTTCCTCTGGTTTACACTGAGACGTGTCAGAAGAGCTCCTCCTGAGGCCAATATGTTAGTGTAAATGAGAAGAGAATCAAGCAGTGGGTGAAGATAGTCGTGGGCTTCAAGATCTGTTCTCCCTTTGGTGCATGCTGTGATTTATGCACAGAACTCCTATTAGCAACAGTGAGAGGAGAGATACTTACATTGCTAAACAGGATTTTTATTTTCTCAGCTGCCTGAAGCTACTCAGTATAAGCCTGTTGTGAAAGTGATTGGAGATTTAGGGGAAGGAATGCCAAAGAGAAATGAGAAAAACAAAACTAATCCTGAACTAAGCAACTGTAAGAATTGTGGGGCTTTTGCTGGTTTTTTTAATTTCTTTTTCTTGAAACATGTAGGGTTTTTTAGCAACTAAATAATTGTTCTTAATAGTCCTGAATTTTTTTTTTGAGTGGCTCTGTGGGTGGGGATTTGCACAGTCACTGATGAGTGTGGAAGTAAAAGGACAAGGAAAGTTGAAAGTTTAAAAGCTGGACTCACTTTTCTGCTTGTTTCCTTCATTGCAATTTGCCTTAGAGCAGCAGACCTGTATAGAAATACAGCTCCTGCTTTTGTTGTTTTGCAAATCAGGTTTTGCTTTTTTTCCTCTTTTAATAGACATCTGATTGCCAGATTCAGAACTGTTACAATTAAGGGAAGTTTTTCCTGTCTTCTACCTCCTCTGCAATGTCTTCTGATTTTCTAGCCTCTTTAACAAAGGGCTTATTCTCTTGCTTTGAGGTGTATGCATAAGGGCAAGCTACTCCTTGCCATTATAGGTAGAATCTACCAGTTCTGCTATTTTTGAGGTCTGCAAACTGGCAAGAGTTAATCTTTATTAAGCAAAAGCATACAGGACCCACACAGGCTCTGTAGTTGCACTGTATTCTCATGCTTACCATTTCCTTTATTGATTTGCCTGTCTAAATGAGTACTTCTAAACTCTGTGGGTGTTTTCCAATTAGATAAAAGGCAATTCATGTCACCCTGCTGCAGCTCTAACAGCCATAACCAAGAGCGTGCACAGAGGACTTGTGAGCAGAAGAAGCCGGTTTAATCAAGGCGGCCCCCGTCCGCGCCGCCTCGTCTGCAGGACATCGCTCTTTGCATGCAGTGCTTCCCTTGTCGGAGCCTTGGGGAAACGGGCCTCAGCCCCACGCACTGCCGAGGCTGCGCTTTGAGGGACAGACATAGTCTGTGTTGGTGGAGAAGATGCATGAGATTCCCCCTCTCAGGCTGCTTTGGGAGAGCGTTGCTGTCAGGGCATCGCCCTTTCCAAATGGGAATAAAAGCGTCTCAGAGGATCATTACTGCTGCTTATGTGAATGGTGCTGTTGCTGTGAGAGCTGAATCTGATAAACCTCCTACTGGTCAGATCCGAGAAGACATTTGCTGGAGAATCACAGACTGTCTTTTGTGGGATAATCATGTTTTATCGCATATCCAGAGAGCTCTCACTTTCCCCTTCCTGAGACAATGTGTAGCTGATGGACAGTCTCTGAGCATGGCTGAGGAAAGCACAAAGGGAAATGAGGTTTTCACTCTGAAAAGCTGCTTAGCACTTTGCCTCCTATCCTGGTTTTGACTCTTTGCATTTCTCCTTGCTGCTGCCTTTCACGCTCTGGCTTACACTCTCCTAGCAAACCACCCAGCTGAAAGAATTTGGGCAGATGCTTCCCTTCACACCTTGAAGAGGGTTCTGGTGCTTCTTGCTTTGCTATCCAGCACCATGTCCCCACATGCTCTGATTTCTCCAGTGACACATCCCGTGGGACCTCCATGGAAGCCTTACAGCTCTGAGACTGTTTGTCACCTTTATGTAGGACCACTGGAGTCAACCTCTAATGCGTGAAGTGAGCTTCACATGCTCCTGATGCATCAGCTAGAGCCCTGTGTGGGATGGGGAAAGCATTCCTGGCCCCATGCAGTTGTTAGTAAGCGAGAGAGAAATGTGGCTGAGTACACAGAATTCAATTTGCATTGCTTTCTTCTGGCAGATCTCTTAGAGGATACCATGGCTACATACAAACTCAAAATCACTGAATGGCTCTGAGCTAAGGGGGATGGGTTTCCCTTTGTGTACTCCATGGTCTCATTCACTGCCTAATATATAAGGTTTATTCAGAGTCCTGCAGCACCAAAAGAGCTTTCAGCTTAAACTGTAGAGTGCAGAAATGGCAGAGTATAAACTCAGGTGGGATCTGTCTATACACTGTGCAGAACTGAAATTTCTTTACGTGCATAAGGTCTCATCCAGAAACTTTTCAGTATCAGATTTTTTTTTCTGAAGGAACCACTCCATCTAAGTGTTCCTTGAGCAGCAATGATGCTATAGACCCCAAACTGGGATTGAGTCTGGTGGAGCATCAGGTGGCCAAGGAAGCCTATTCAGCTGCAATTCCTGGATTGTAGCCAAAGTTGCAATGAGTAGTATTTCATTTACCATCAGTATATTTTACTGTCACCAAAGTTAATAATGTATTATTTTATTTTTCAGTAAGAGGAGAGAAAAGGGTATTCTGTTAACATCCGATACAAAGGATAAGATGGTGCTCTTTGTTGTTTTTGTGGAGGTTTTTTTGTTTGCTTTTGAGAAAGGGCAAGAGAGAATGAATGGCATTTGATTATGGTTCTCCTGTGACTTTAGGTAAGGATCTCATATTAATGCTTGTGCCTTGCCTGTGCAGAGCAGCCAGAGGAAGTAAGCCATGATTCCAGAAATTCTGGGGGTGATTTTGGGCAGGTTCTTCTCATTTTCTTTTCCTGGGCTTGAAGCAAAATAGCTGGTTCTTCTCCATTCAGAAACTACTAGGGTTTTTGCTGTGACAGCATGAAGTGTCAAGGGATGCTGTGAAGGGTGCTGGAACTAGGCTGCCTGTAAGAGATGGCTGGGACTCTCTGGGGTTTGGAGCTCTGATACCTTCTGGCTTGGGGCAATATATATAGAGCGAAGAAACTTGTCAGTGCACTATGTAGCTCACCAAAACCCGTTGCTGGGCTCCACTGTGTTCATGAAAGGGAACTACATCACCTTCACAGTGTAAAGAAATGAGTTTTTGCTAAAGATAATACATTCCTTTGGGTAACTCTTTGTTCAGTGTGTGCAGAAAGTGCTCTCAGCAGTGGTTCTCCTCCCACTGACACCAGTGTCAGCCGGGCTGAACGCTGCATCAGGTCCTCAACCCGCCCCCCTGCAGCCCCTTTTCAAAGTACATTAACTAGCTACTTTTAAAAGTCTAATTACTTCTGCCCTTATTTGCAAGACTACTTGAATCCTTCCTACCTGTACAACACCCTTTAGGTGGGAAGTTTCCAGGCCACAGCCTTCATTCCTCAGAAGCATTGCATTTTTTGGAGAAAATGGTGTTGAAATCTGGCTGGTAAACCTTGTCAGGAGCATTGAAGTACGGTCCCATTGAGAAAATACACAACGATTTGTAGTTCCTTTCCCCCACTGCTGCAACAACCCCCTGGCTAACCTGCAGCTTTGCATACCCAGTGTGCTAATGACACCTGGTTGCTGTGACACAGAACGGGGGATGGATCAGCTCCACTTACCCTTCTTCTGGGATGTCACTGGCCACATTAATTCATGTCTGTCTTCTTCTAGCCTGTTCATTTTTCCATTAAACTTGTAGGAACTCAATTATATTGGAGGCTTATGTCCTTGTCTTTTAAATTTGCATGAAATTAGACATTGAGCTCTGAAGATGAGGCAGGACCTGCTAATTTACACATTTACTGGACAGACAGCATGAGTGTATAAGCATCCTATTATTAGAGTGTTATGCTAAAAACACATGCTGCACTGCCTGGAAATTTTACAGGATGACTCTTCTTATCTTAAACATCATCATACAAAATTAGACTTGTCTATAAAAATAATTATAAAAGCATTCCAGTGAGGAAAAATAAGGAAAGCTCCCCCAAATAATCATGGTAAATGTAATTTTTCATCTCTCATTGGACCGTAAACAAAGAAGCAGAGACTAAACACTAAAAGGTAAAATGAGTAGCACATTACTTATTTCTCATACTGAGAGACTGAGAAAAATGTGAAAAAGGATATGCTAAGAGTAAAAGTATAAGAGATGAGTTGAAAATACTTTGAAGGCAATTTGCATTTATTTCCTTTCAAAAATTAAGGCAGTTAATTTTTTTTCTTCAAAATGTGCATTCGAATGCCTCCAGCACACTTACAAGTGTGCTGAAGGACTTTATTAATTTTTAGAGTTCTTCAACCTTGCTTTGCATCATCTGAGAGATGTAAGTTTACTCAGGAATGTGAAATCACTGAACAAGAGCTTCATCACAGGGCAAGATGAATAAAATTAAGGTTGCCATGGGTACTTTGCTTTTGAATTTTTTCACTTTAGAGTTTGAAGTCTAAACATAAAAATCCCCATAATTTTTGGCTTTTGTAGTTTAGCACTGAATACACACATAAATTAACAATTTACTTCTGGCTGCAAGTGTAGCTATTATTGTCTAATGTATAATTCCCTGTACGCTGACAAGCTTTGTTTTTTCCCTGGTTCCATAAGTTTTTAATTGCCTAGTGTTTTGCAATACGACATAAAGAGCAGGTGTTCAGAAATCATGCAGAAATTAAAAAAAGAAAGGGAAGGAACAGGTTATTTTTTGACTGAGAAATTTCCTCTGGCATTTGGAATAATGGAAGAAAGATAAATGAAGGCCAGGTTTTTTATTGATACTAGTGTAGGCCATAAAAAAAAATAAAATCAGGAGAAGAAGTAGACTGTGAATAAAGACATGTAAACAACATGGATTTAGGGAATATCAAATTGCAGAGCATTTCCTCTCCTTTATGCAAACTCATGAATAAAAGCTGTTGCTATGAGATAAAGCAATTCTAGACTGAAAGTTTCATAAAAAGTTGTTTGATGTTCACACAGCACCTGTGGAGGTGTGCAGATGATGTGGTAGTTGCTGCGTTGAAATACGGAAAGCTGAAACCATCCCAAGAGGCCTGAACTTGCCTCCTGCATTGCTTGCTGCAGGGATCACAGTCTTGAAGGCTGGGGCTTTGAAGTCTGCTTTTTGTACTCCTTCAAGCTTAAAATATTGGGGTGATGATCTCATCTCCTGTTGGATAGGCACAAGGTGAGTGAGACCCAGCACGTGCTGACCCTCTGGCTGCAAAACTCTTTACCAAATAGTTCCTTGACAGCCTCTATAGACAGAGCCAGGCAATTACTGAAGCAGCTGCTTTGGGCCTTAGGAACAGCAGAGCTGCTGGGTGAGTCTTTCCCAGTTTTGGGGAGAGTTCTGCAGCCTGGGTTGGTTATGCCTTGCAAGACTTTCTTAGCTAGTCCCAAGGGAGCAAGGTGGTTCAGAAGTACCCTGGACATCTGAAGGAGCCCAAATTGCTGCTGCACAGGCACAGTCCTGGTCCTGCTCAAGATTTCTTTTTAGGCTAATGGGAGTTCTGGAAGGCAGGGTATTCCTGTTGGCATTCCTGCTCCCCATGGCAGTGCTGCTTTGTTGCCCAGACTCTGGAGACATAAAGAACCTAAAAGATCATCTTGTCCATCTGCTTGGCTGGCGGGGGATTGCTGCCCACTGAAAGTGTATTTTCAAGTGTTTTGTCTCACTTAATTGAACCCAGTGGTGGGGCTTTCATTACTTGTCTTGGGAGACATGTTTCAAAGTACAATAGACTTACTTGTTGAAAAATATTTCCTGATATGAAGCCTACACTTTTGCTGGTTTAATTACTACTTCCACTTTGCAATTACCAGTGCTAATTACCATTGCCATGTTAATTTTTAAAACAATGTAGTGAGTTCTGAGGTAAGCTGGCATTTTAGGATTCTGGCAAATTTGGATGAATACTCCTCCAGTGGGAAATTCTCCAGTAAAATGTAACATTCCATTATAAATCAAAATGAACCATTGTGATGTAAAAATTTCTTCTGAAATGAGAGGTTCTGGGGCAAAAACATACCCAAACACTTCAAAATGAAATGTTTAAAGTTTGACATTATTTTAAAGAATTGAATCTAACTTTTAAAAATATTTAGCACCTTAGTTATCTGTCTTTCCATGTTAACCTTTTTTCTTTTTCCCAATGACTGATATTTTGGAGTAATGGAAAAATCTTTCCTGGCTGACACATCCCTTGATTCAGATGTGTGATGACGTTCTATCCTTTGGAGCATAGAGTTGTTTTCTCACTATACCTGGGGAACTGGGATCCCTGCCTCTGAGAGAGTCCCCTGGCAGAATCTGTTTCCATACCAGCCTGCAGATCTGTCTCTGACTTCAGAGCAGCCCCTCTGCTGTTCAGACAAAAATCCAGGCAACCTAAGTAACCCTCACTGCTGTTGTGCTGGAGGTCAAGAAGAAATTTGCCTGGAATTATCCGCAATTACTACAGTGTCATGAACAGCTCATTTTTTAGCCGGTAACTTCCCATGGAAAACTGTTTTGTTGGAAAAAAATTCTGAGCAGATGTTGCTAGAGTTTCTGTGCAAGTGAGCAGAGAAATGATGGTTATGTTGGAGCACTGCTGGCAGGACTAAATACCTTCTGGTTAGTGGAGATACATTGATATGCAATTCTGCCTCTTCTCATCTTGTGAGATGTTCTGGGGGATATCTTTTTAATGGTAATGGCCACACGTTATAAGATGTGCCTTGAAATGAAATGGATTTTATATACTCTTTACCAGCATTACAAATGCAGCACTTGTGACATGAGTTGATGAGAGTTATTCTTGATAGAGTTTAGCTGTTATTTCAGCTTCAGTGCATTTTAATCATGCTTCCTCTGTCAAACATAGAAAATACTTCCATTCTTCACTCAGGTAGCTTTTTCTTCTTCTCAGTGGCTCTGGGAAACAAAACAGAGCAATAAAATTATTTCCATTTGTCTGTATGTTTGTGTGTTTCTGCTCTTCACTGAAAGCACTGTATTCAGAAATCCATGTTGTTTTGGGGAAATATTACTATTACCCCAGCTGGCTGATATCCTGCAATGCCTGTAAAACTGAAGTCCACAGGATTGTTTAAGGCTGGAAGAACATTTAATAGTGGGAGGAGAACCTGATTGTATAGGATTGCAGATTTTAAGTCCAGTTGCTGAAAGGGTTTGCAGTTTATAGCTGAATGAAAACAATAGTGGGTAATTTTAAGCAGAGGAGACAGAAATCTCAGTAGGATCAGCAACGCTCAGGTTGGGGTCTGTAGGCAGTAACTCTACATTTCTCCTCCTGATTATCTCCCTGATGTATGTTTTAATCTGGGGCAAGTCTTCACTGTCTCCAGATTTTTTCTCTCTTCTTTCTCTCTCCTTTTTCTACTATAAACTGTTACATAATTCAGTTTTCAGAAAACATGCAATGAGATAAACCTGCTTTATATTCATTCTAAATCTGGGAGAAACAAAAAACCAAACCTATCTCCCCCACAAAACCAAACCAAAAAAACATCACACCAAAAAAACCCCCATGAACAACTCTCCACTAATTTGCATTACCATAATCATCCTCCTATTAGACTTTGCAAACATTTTCACTTTCAGGAAAAGAAAAGAGAAAAAAGAGAGTTGAGTTGAGCAGGTTGAGTGTTCATGGCTAAGCATCAGGGCGAAGGCTGCAGGGCAGATATCCTGGTGACAGACTGTTACAGACAGCCCACCCAGGATGAAGAGGCAGAGGAAATATTCTATTAGCAGCTGTGAGAAATCTCACAATCACTGGTCCTTGTTCTTGTGGGAGACTTCAACTTACCAGATGTCTGCTGTAAATACAACATAGCAGAGAGGAAACAGTCTAGGAGGTTCCTGGCACAGCTGGTGAGGGAGCCAGCTAGGGAAGGTGCCCTGCTGGACTTGTATGTGAACAGAGAATGAGTTGTGGGTGATGCGATGGTAGTAAAAAACCATATTGGGCACAGTGATCATGAAATGACAGAATT
The DNA here is from genome assembly GCA_013397115.1 of Edolisoma coerulescens. Lineage (NCBI taxonomy): Eukaryota > Metazoa > Chordata > Aves > Passeriformes > Campephagidae > Edolisoma > Edolisoma coerulescens. Next base: position 2,801,174 of record VWZW01007479.1, read on the forward strand.
TTTGATTCTTGGAGAAGTAAGGAGAGGGATAAGTAGAACTGCAACTTTGGACTTCCAGAGGGCAGACTTCGGCCTGCTTAGAAAACTAGTTGACGGCGTCCCTTGGGAGATAGTGCTGAAGGGTGAAGAAGTCCGGGTAGGAAATTTTAAAGGGGCAGGAACAGGGAGTCCCTGTGTGCCAAAAGACAAGCCAGTGGGGAACAAGACCATTCTGGCTGAACAGAGAGCTTTGTCTGGAACTCAGGAAAAAAAAATAAAAGAGAGTTTATGACCTCTGGAAGAGGGCAGGTTGCTCAGGAGAACTACAAGGATATTGTGAGGTTATACAGGGAGAAAATTAGAGGGACCAAAGCCAAACTAGAATTTAATCTGGCTACTGACGTAGAAGACAATAAGAAATGTTTCTATAATTAAATTAGCAACAAAAGAAGGGCTAGGGAGGATCTTCATCCTTTATTGGATGTAAGGGACATATAGTGACAAAGGCTTAGGAAAAGGCTGAGGTACTTAATGACTTCTTTCCCGCAGTCTTTAATATACAGACCAATTCTTTTCCAGACATGCAGTCCCCAGAGCTAGCAGACAGGGACGAGGAACAGAATGAAGTTCCCATAATCCAAAGGGAAATGGTCAGTGACCTGCTACATGCCCTAGGCACACACAACTCTGTGGGGCAGGATGGGATCCAACGGCAGGTACTGAGATACTACACAAGTGCTCACTGAGACACTTTCCTTTATTTATCAGCAGTCCTGGCTAACCATGGAGGTCACAGTTGAGTGGAAGTTAACAAATGTGATGCCCACCTACAAGAAGGGCTGGAACGAGAACCCAGGGAGCTACAGACCCATCAGCCCAATCTCAGTTCTGCGGAAGGTCATGGAGCAGACTGTCTTAAGTGGCATCACAAGGCATATGCTGGACAACCAGGGGCTCAGGACCAGACAACAAATGGGCTTATAAAAGTTAAGTCCCTGACCAAAAAATCCATCTGACAGTCTGTCACAAGTGATGTTTACTAGCACTCAGTTTTGGGGCTGGTTCTGTTTAATATCCTTATCCATGATCTGGACAAGGGGATCAGCTGTGGTCTCAGCAAATTCACAGGCAAGATCAAGTTGGGAAGGAGTGTTGATCTGCTGGAGGTCAGGAAGACTGTGGAGGAATCTGGACAGGCTGGATCAATGGGACAAGGCCCGTTGTAGGAGGATCAACATGGCCAAGTGCCAGGTTCTGCACAGGGGTCACAGCAATCCAATGCAGTGCTACAGGCTGGGGGGAAGAGTGACTGGAAAGCTGCCCAGTGGAAAAGGACCTGGGGTGCTGGTTGACAGCAGCTGAACATGAGCCAGTATATGCCCAGGTAGCCAAGAAGGCCAATGGCATCCTGGCCTGTATCAACAATAGTGTGGCCAGCAGGACCAGGGCAATGATTGTCCCCCTGTACTTAGCACTGGTGAGGCCTCAAATCCTGTGTTCTGTTTGGGGCCCCTCTCTACAAGAGAGGCACTGAGGTGCTGGAGCGTGTCCAGAGAAGGGCAATGGAGCGGGTGAAGGGTCTGGAGCACAAGGCTGATGAGGGGCAGCTGAGGGAGCTGGGGGTGTTTAACCTGGAGAAAAGGAGGCTCAGGGGAAATCTCGTTGCCCTCTACAACTCCCTGAAAGGAGACTGTAGCCAGGTGGGGTTCAGTCTCTTCTCCCAAGGAACAAGCAATAGAACAAGAGAAAATGGCCTCATGTTGCACCAGGGGAAGTTTAGATTGGATATGAGGAAAAATGTCTTCATGGAAAGCATTCCCAAGCATTGGAACAGGCTGCCCAGGGAAGTGGTTGAGTCACAATCCCTGGAGGTGTTTAAAAGACATGTGGATGTGGCACTGAGGGACGTGGTTTAGTGGCAGCCTTGTCAATGCATGATTAATGGTTTGACTTGGTCTTAAATATCTTCTGCAACCTAAATGATTCCATGATCTTAATGTAATTATACTCTTTCCTTTAGGTGTCTCTTCTCTTCTATGAATAACTAACCATGGATTATCTTGAACTGTTCTGAATTTTAGGCAAAATTATATTATTTTTGATATCAAATGGAGATTGTTTCCATTGAAGAGGCTTTGTTGGCATAGGCACACTAAATAAAAACAAAATAGGCGTTGTTATGTAAAAATTCTTTGGAGGATTATTCCATACAGTTGAAATTTAAAAATCCCTAATAATGATAGGCTTGAAACATCAATTAAAAGAAATTTCTTCATGCAGTTTTACTATTCGTCTGAAAGATACTTTATATATATATTCTTTGGTGCATGGGCTCCCTCTGGAGCTTTATCTTATTAAAAAACCCCCAAACCTTAAAGCACTCTTAAAGGTTTTAATCAAAACCATCAAGCAAACAAAAGATATAAAGGCATTTTTTCTGTTGCTGCAGTATTCAGTAGGAATCTTTTCTTCATGTATGTTTGATACGACTGGAGCTTCACCATATTATGCCAGCTCGGGAAAGCAGCCATTAGAATTAATGTCTAGTTGGACATTAAAAGAGCCTTGCATGAAAACTATGCCACACAGCTCACAAATAATTAATTACAGTGTTCTGAAGATGCAAAGTGCCATGTAAATCCCAGGCATTCATCACATCATTGAGAGTCTGATGGCTAATAACAGATTTGGTTTTGCTAGCAATGATTCACCAGCAAAGGAAATTTTGTTACTCTGAATATTTTCACTATCTTCCATATGTGTTTTAATAAAATGTGAGCACACACAAAGGAGAAACACTTAATTTATTAAAATCTGACACTGACAGTGTTGGTGCAGATACTTTCCATGCTTTTCTCTGAGAAATTTTAGGTAAACTTGGACAGAATTGCATGTCTCAAATCTATTTAATGATTCTGATATGTTTACCATCTTTTCTTTATTAAGAACAAAGTAAGCAATAAGATCTGTATTGGTTTTATGAGAGGGGAAGGCAGTAAAAGTCATATTTCCTTGAAATGCGTTATTACTATTTGAAGAGCTTACAAATAATGCTGTTCTATAGTGTTATAGGAATAGTTTTTCTTCTCTTTATTTTCATAAAATGGGAAGTTACTGTGCTTTAACCAAGTGCATCTCCTTTTTGGGATTCTGATTGATACCAGTAGCCAAACATAGATTATGTACTTGAATTTTTATCTCTGATCTGTATACTCTGCTGTCTTGACATGAACCGAACTGTAGTTTTGTCCATCTCTCAATGCATTCTATGGGCAAGGCAATTCAGAGATTTTGTCACACGTCTGACCACTACTGTTCTCATAAAAGAGATTTTTTAATGTCTTATTGGACCCAGAGAGACCAGGCATGGAGGCCTGACTGGATTTCTGTTTCTTTGTTTTTTGAAGGCATTTCAGTGTTTTCTTGCTTTGACTTTTTTTTTTCTCCCCACAACATCAGTAGCACCATGTACCATTAGTTTGCAGACAGTGATGTGATGGAAGTATTTTTTCCTGTAATGAGTTTGTGACTCTCCCTGTAAAGACATTCTGTAATAAGCGATTCTTTTCCTGTGGAGCTCAGGGAAGTCAAGATATTCAGCTCTGAAAACAAAGACTACCCAGTCATTTTTCCTGAAAAATCCCCAAGAAAACCCTAAACCAAACAAAATTCTTTTTCAGAAGCAGAAGATATTTTGTCCCTCATGAGTGACCCACAGAGTCACCTCTGTTTTGTCCTTGAGGATCTCTCATCCCAGTCTGCTGCTCAGGTCTCCTTCACATCTTATTATATGGTCTGTTTTCCTTTTGAAGCCTGGCTAGAATGTCATGGATGCTCATACAGATCAGTTTCTTTGTAGTAGTGGCTGTCTGCTCCAAGTGTGTACTCCGTTACACTAATGTTCATCTTCCTTGTTTGTGTATTTTATTTTTGGAGATACTCCTTCCTTGTTAGGAAAGGCTAATAATGGTTATGATAATCTTGCTGTTTATTTTAATTTATTGGCTGATGCAAGACTAACGATATATGGATTTAAAAAAATAATAGAGCCATTATCCTTGAGACTATTATAAGGTGCATGACTTCTTCAGTTAATAACTCACATTTTTTAAATTCAATTTGCCAGTTAAATGTCTCATTTTAATTTTTAACATTTAGTGCTTTTTGGAAAATTTTAGTTTCTCTGCACTGTCTCATAATTAAGCTCACTGTGCACACTGTATAGCTTAAAGAGCACTAATAAGCAGGACCTCGCACAAGTTGTTTCAAATCACTGCCCTTTAAAAGAGACATATTGAACTTACTGTAGTCAAAAAATACCAAACCAAAACAACAAGAAAAGCAGCAAGGCCCAATGAGGAAAATTGCCATACTGAGTGTTGTGACTCATGTGTCCTACCTCATGAGCAAAGTTTGCTGAGACTCGTGAAAAGTGAGTTTCCTATCAGGCTGAAACTCAGTTGTAGTCACATTTGGGGCATGGTGCACACAGACATTTCTGCATCAGGTTTCCTTTCCTGGCTGCTGTCATTTTCCTCAGTTGGTGGCAAATGGTGAAAGGGGCTTCAGCCTGGCAGCCACCACGTGGCCAAGGTCCCACAAGGCTGAGGCTTTGGATGTAAGTGCAAAGCATCTTCCCCAGGTAAGCACAGAGGTGCAGCAGAAGTTGGATTGGAGTAGAGGTGCAAGGGTAAAAGGATACAAGATCAGCAATACTGGCAAATGAAACTTGTGGACATCTAGTCAGTTTCCGTAAATTGGAAAATGTCTCGTTTTACCTTGATGACAGATCCAACATTTTGTTGCTGCACACCCTGAGATTTTCCTGTCTTTGCTGTGCAGAGTGGATCTTGGGTATTTTATGAGCAGGTTCATAAGGCTTTGCATGATCCTTCTCTGCTAATGGGGACTCTTTTCCTTTGTCTGCTGGATCTGCGACTGATGCTGCACAAAGCTGGCAGGAGAGCTCAGCCGGTTGTGCGGGAATGGGAAATAACATTCCGTGATTGATCTGAAAGGCAAGGGAAGAGTAAATGTAATTGTGTGGGCTCAGCTGTTTACTTTTTGCAGTGTGAGACTGCAATCAGGAGGTTTTTTTGAAACACAGACTTCTTAAGCAAACCTGGTGAATTGAATGTACGATGTCAGCTCAGGCTGTAATCCCTCATTTTTTGTGTTTTAGTTAAATAAAGACAGTGCTTTCATTTGGTTCCCTAACCCCCCACTGAAAACTAACTGAAAGTTGTTCAATCATGCTGCATCTGCTACTATCCCTTTTTCTCTCTCTCACAATTAACTTGTGACTTGATTGATTTTAAGATTACTTGATGAAGAGATCAAAGTTTCAAAAATAATGAATTCCCATTAGTTTCATGAGAATAGGTGGCTGGTCAGAGTAGATGAGGGCCCTTTGCATGCCCCGTGATGGGAAAAGTTTTGTAAAATCTATAGAGAGCACAGAAATGTGGAAAGCATTGGGTCAAAACTTTCATGGAACAAGGCTTCCTAGATTTGCCTGCCAATGACAATGTTTGCTTTTCATTTTAAATGCACCAAGTTTGTGATGGCAGAATGGGGGCTATTCTGATCATTTGTTTTATGTGGGGAAATTTTCCATACAAATGATGCATGAACAGATTTATAGTCCCATTTGAGGTAAGTCTGAGCCTCTTGAAAGCTCTTTTCAGCCAGAAAGCTTGATGATTCATAGTAGTTTGACAGCACCACCAAACTTCCTGATTTATGAGAATATAAAATGTTAAAACATTCCTGTTCTTGTCATAATTGGCCAGCGTGAGTCTCCTGTGAGGAAGGTCTACTTCACATTATAATAAAATAAAATAAAATAAAATGCCAAAATTATTTGAGGATGGAAAAGACTTTTTTTTTTATTTTTAAATTAACCATAACATTGTTTTTACACTTAAAGATTACTCGTTTCCTTTTTTTGCCTTCTACAGTTAATGTTCAGAGGAGGCCTGTATGAACCTGCAGTTTTTATTCCTTGGTTTATATTCCAGAGAGATACGCCTCACAGAAACTTTCTAAGAAAACACCAGAGAAATCAGAGTTTTTGAAGGTCTTATAGCCACTTCACTGAAGTATGTTTAATCTCTGTTGCTGCACGGATGCAAGCCTGCAAATATTCCCACTGGCCCAAGTTTGTTCTGGGTAATATAAATGGCTGCTTTTGATAGATGGGACCTGTCTTTGCAGAGACCAAGAGGCCAAGTGCTTTAGATCTCAATGTGATTATGGTTTTGTCTTTTATTCCTCCTTATATAAGTCTAGTCCAAAGTCCAGTGAATGAGATAAGTCTTCCTTCATGCAGTACTGGAAGGAACATATAGGTAGAACTACCTGAAAAATTTTGGTACTTTGCTTTTGTCAAAACTGAAACAGCTTTGTGGATTCTTTGAGGAGCAGGGAGAGAGTGTTCCCTCTGGCTGTGAGGAATAAGCCTATAGAGAGGGTGAGCAACCAGCCCTAGCTCCTGACCCTGCAGAACAGCCCTGAATCTCTTGCCACAGGTGACAAAAGTATACATGGTCCCTTCTGTATTCTTTTTTTTTAATGTCAATGAGTACTTGACAGATTATTTTCTTCATTAATATACAGAGAGATATTAAACTAAGTCACTGTTTTCCAAACAGTCCTACTGATGTATGTGGGATGCCTACTCTGGCAATTCTCCTTTGGACTGCTCCCACAGCATCATGTGGCTGTGCAACATATCATGGTCATCCTGAGCAGTGAAATTGCCCCCTGTGCAGGGAGTCAGCTGCAAGCCCAGAGGAAAAATAGTTTTTGCAGAAATCCTAAGTCTAAAAGTGAATAAGGCATTTAATTGACATTTAGGGGTGAATATAACTGGTGGTTTGTATCAAAGATCAGCCTTTGTACTTTTTCCATTTCTGATGCTATGCATATCTTCTTTGCTTTGGTGAAAAATTCCTGCTCAATTATTTTCATGGCTGCATACCTTGGCTTGTTTTCTTGTATGTTTTTGAATCTACTCCTTTCCTCCTACACTCCAAACAATAATTTCTTGACTAATTATCTTGTGAGTTAATTTTCAGAAAAGTATTCTGTTCAAGCTGTTCGGTAGCAATACAGAATTTGTATTATGAACGAACAACTAGCTTTGGAGGTAAAATATGCAATAGGTAAGCATGTCCAATGTGTAAGTATGTGAGTCTGTGTACATGCACATAAATTGTGTGTAAACAAATTAGTATAGGAATATGTGTAAGTATGTGTAAATGTGCACACATAAATACATGCCTGTGTATGAGTAGGGAAGGTTTTCTGCTGCAAGTGTGACACTTCAGCTGCAATCTGTGTGTCAGTCTGAAATGATCCACATATTGTGTGCTGAAAACAGAAGAATTGTGAAACAGTGAATGTGCATAATGAGAAGACAACAGAATGACTTGAAAGATCAGGTAGCTTTACAGTCAAATGTCTAAAAGTTTTAAGAGAATATAGCAAAAACCTCATTACAGCTGCCTGCTTTTGCAGTTGCTGTCCTGTACAAACAGACTGCAGACCATTTTGGAAAAGAGGCATCACTAGCAATGGCATGTTTTCAAGAAACTGCTTTAAAGCCAAAGTGCATTAAAATGTAATACAATGCATTGAAATGCAGCATAATGCTGTTCTAACTGTATTAAAAAGGGGCACGTTTCGACTGGGCTCACATTGAACCAAACACTGTCTCTGTTTGTCAAGGCACAGAAACAGCAACATAAACCAGCAATAGGGTGGCTGAGGAGGTAAGAGCCGGTCATCTACTCCTGGGAATAGGACAAGTGAGCAGCAGATGATGTGGAGAAATTACTACTATTCCATCAGCCTTCACTGAATTTGTGTCAGACACACTTAGCATAAGGGACAAAGGGTAAGATCTCTGCCTTTAACAGGGAAGAACTGAATGGAGATTTCTTGACTAATCTGATATTTTTAAAATTAAGCTGGCTTGAGAAACCTCATCCAAGGCTAAAGCACTGCTGAAACGTCACAGTAAATTACTTATAGTCAAAATACTGAGGCTGTCTCAGACTCAGTATTACTGGATATTGTCATCAGTCACCTAGAAGACAGGGTAGAGAGCATACTTGTTAAATGCACGGATGACAGTAATCCACAAGGGACCTCCAGAGTATTTTAAGGGAAGACGTGAATTCTAAGTGACAGATTGAAGCTACTGGCTGAAAAAAAAGAGGCTATTCAATAGCAACGAGGCAAGATACTACACATAGATAGGAGAAGTCAACCTTGCAAATCCAGAATGGCGAAGTTCTGTAGAAAATGGGTGAAGTGGAACACGATATAGGCACAAAAACAAAAGAAAAAGAAAAGATCATTCTGGGATGCATAAATGTGAAACAATTTGTTGCTCAGATACTGCTAAACTACTTGCCTAGAGTGGTTTGCCCAGTTTGGGTGTCACAGTTCAAGGAAGATGTGAACCAACGGTAGGGAGTTCACGGTAGAGCAAATACAAAGATCAGACATTCAAAGACACAAGTGTATGAACAGGCAGCTTCTTAGCCTAGAGAAAAGGTGACAGGATCTGTTAACAGTTTTCAAATATTCAACCTAATACATATAATGTTCAGAAACAGGGTTGGAAGGAACTTGTCAAGTAATCAGGGACTTGTCAAGTAATCAGGCAATGCATTTTTGTAGACAGTATGTAAGCACTTGAGGCATGTACATTTAAAGTCACAAGTGTGAATGGAGAGCAGTTAGTTTCAGGCTTTAAAATTATTTCTTTAAATTTGGCTCACTTAAATAAAAAGCTAGAAAATTGACTTGGCTTCCTGGGTAAACTTCAGTCATCCTGATGAACATGTGCAATGGTGTTTGGATAACAAAAGAGAGAGCATTACCACAGTGATGCTTAATTGAGCCAAATCCACATATAATCATTCCTATTATAGTGAAGTACTGTAGCATTTAGATGAAGTAAACCACTTACAAGATCCTGCAAATGCTTCATTGTGTGGCTGTTTCTTCTCTAACTTACACTGATGGGGATGAGGAAATGCTCTATTGAAATCCATGGTGCTAGGCAACTGTTAAACATACTTTGGCATACCAATATTAAGGCAGACTAATGTTTTATATTATTTTCTTTTTAGTAAATTATTCATTATAATATAAGTGAATAGGCAGAACTCAAAGAGATGCCCCCCAAAACAGCTAAGAACATATGGACCTAATGTCAAACTGCTAAAGATCACAGGGCAGGACTTTCTCATGCAAATCAGGAAAAGACAAATGGGTGTAGCCTTTGTCCTCAATCATCTTTTGCTACTTAAGTTTCTTATCAAAGGAGTGTTACACAGATTCTGGCTACATTTAATGTGAGTTTTATACAGCCTAATTCATCTGTATCTTTAGGAAAAGCTGTTGCCACTCAGGTGCCAATTGCCTAACCCAGGTAAACTTGTGGGTAATATCCTACACTGGTAGCAGTCAGTTTATCCGGGAAGAGAGGGCATGCTCATCCATTCTGGCCTTTTTTTTTTCCTAATAGGATTTTGTTAAACAGTTAAAAGAAGGGGAACAAACAGTGAAGTCCACAGTTATTTCATATTTGTAGTTAGAAATTCTTTTGCAGGCATGACCTGAATTCTTTGGTCTGGCCTGACTCAGTCTGCAGTGGATGGAGATGGAGGGCATAACCTTAGTTTAAAACCACTATCTGTTATTTAATTTTATTTCAATTATTTTATTCTTTGTAGGCTTCTCAGCTGAAATTAAGTGCTCTGGAATTAACTTGAATAGTTCATGATTCCTTTCCACAGGAGAAAGTGAAATACTCCTTATCTTCCTGAGCAATAGTTTTCTTTAAACCTCTTCTATGTGCTTTCTGTGCACTTGCATTAAACTTTCCCTGTACCCTTTAAAAAAGTATGCAATATCATCCAAGTGTGAATTCAGAAAAGCAGAGAACCATGTTTGCCTCTTTTCCAAAAAAGGGCAGATGGGGTTCTTGGCATCTGTTCATTCTTTATTTCTGAATATTGGGTTGGGCACAGTTTTAAGCAATCTTTGCCTGGCTTTTTTTTTCCTCCAAGATTTGGTCAGCCTGAATTCTAGAACAGCTGGATCTTCTGTGAAAAATAAATGTCAAGAAATCCCTTGGGTCCTAGATCAGCAACTTCTTTCTTCCAGTCTTTCATGTTGGAGAGTGACTGATTGTGCCTGACAGTGCTGTGCTTCATAAAACTTTCTTTCCAGTTGTTTCTGAGAAATGTAAGGAAATATCTTCAGATATTGCTTTAGACTAACAACTTGTCCTTGGTTTTCTTGCTGGAATCTCACTAAGATCTTATTACTCAGAACTCAGCAATTCCTGAGAGGAATGACTTTTTAAAGCTGGACTGGAAATTATGGTACTATAGCAATATTTTCTTGAGCCCACTATTTACAGTGGAAAAGAAGAGGAAAAATGTGGATGAAGCAATGAAAAATATGTCAGGTATTAGCTAATGAGAATGAAGCATTCTGTAAGTTTGTGCATGTTTTCCATTAAAACAGAACTGCAGAATTTAGAATGGTTAGAATTTAGTCCATTAGAGTAGTGCTAAGAATTACCTCAGATAGATCTCACCTTGTACTTTAGGAGAACTAGAAGAAATGAGTGTTCAAAATATGAAATAATATTGGGATTTCTTTTTTGGGATATGAATACCTTCAGCTCTCCAAAGGACTTGTGCGTCACCTGTAGGTGTTAAAGATGGAAAAGCCTTATTCAATCGTGAACAAGGCCATTACGGGTTTTATTCTCTGGAGCAGGGTTACTAGTATTGTGTTCTCCTAGTTTTGTTTTCTCTCAACAATAAGGCTACATTATCTATTTCTCAGGAGGCTACTCCACTGCCTGATAGGGATCACTGTCAGGAAAGAGGTATGTGTCTCAGCAGCAGCAGTTAACAGAGCAGCTAAGACACTCTAAACCTAAAAGAAGGTGAATGAATTGACCGCAAAAGAGAATGAGACGTTACCCCAATCTCAGTGGTGGTGAAGTAGTGGAACAGAGTTTGTTGACCAGAGAACCTGTGGATGTCCCATCCCTGGCAGTGCTCAAGGCCAGGTTGGACAGGGCTTTGCTGGTCTAGTGGAAGATGTCCCCAACCTGTGTCAGGGAGGTTGGAAGTGGCTGATTTTTAAAGGTTCCTCACAAACCAAACCATTCAATGAGTCTGTGAAATAGGTGAGATATTAAGTGTACTGATTCCAAGAGCTCTCATGCAGCAGTGTATGGGCAGTCATTCTATAGTGAGCTGGTGCTGACCCTTCAGAACAGGGAAGCTCAGTCTGGGCTTTGGGCTGCTTGAGTTCGCAACAAGGTTTTTGTCAGAGGATAAAACTTTACTACATCACTGCTGGATTTATGTCACCTAAAATTAATTCTGCACAACACTTCTGAAAATTCATCATTACTTGTGAAATATTCTAATTAACCAGAGGACAGTGACTGATAGCTAATCAATGCTGGTGAAACTGGGCTTCTCCTAAAACTTGTCACAGAAGTCACAATTTCGTACTGTGCATTCCAGTCATTCCCCTGGAGCACATTAAACATATCCTCTCTGTGTTTGTTATTGCCATATTTTGGGCATTTCCAGGAAATCGATATCTGCCTTTCCTCATGGCTTGAGTACATTGTGGACACTTGGCTCTTTTAATTCTTCTTTATAGCTGAGTCCCTTAATCTAATTTATTTTGCTTGCTTTTGTACTCTGACTTTTTTACTGACAAACTGTAAATGTTGCCATCTACTAGCCAGGACTGAAGGCAGTTCAGCACATGGAGTCACTCTGGAGCTGCAGAAGCAGGGATTTTTACCTCCCTGAGTGCCAACCAGCAGCCGTAATAAGGTTGAAATAGGTGTATTAATTTTTCTGTAAGTATGCTCAGTTATGTGAGTCTTTCAGCTCATCAATAAAGTCAGTTAGAGCAGTGCTTGCAAAATACCAAGAAAGCAGATTATGTTTTCAGGGATGTTTTAATACTTCTTCAACCCAATCACTAAACCAGTAATGAAGTTTCTCCTCTTTAGTACCTTCCCAGTATATTTTTGATAGGCTTGTAATCTTCGTAGATGTCTGCAGAATTCTTAAAATCTCTGGTGGCTGAGCAGTTGCCGAGGTGCCCTATTACTGACTTAATGAGGAAAGGAGCCGAGAGAAGGAACCTTCTGATAGACAAAGCTAATCAACCAATAAAGCCAATTTAGAAATCTCCTGCAGCACTTCTTGGCCTAAGACATCCCAGTCTGGGAAGAAACACTGTAAAGAGTTCTGTTTGTCTGCTGGAAACAGGGATGTGTTGTGGCTTATCTTTGTAGCCAAGCCCACTCGCAAGCCCAGAGTCAAGGCATTACCAGCATTCAGTTGTTACCACATCACCTCCTTAAGAGTATGCAAAGTGTGACAGGGAAAGCAGTGGGGCATGTTGTGTACGTACGTGTGTTAGTGTGAGGGGAATATTAACTGAAAGAAGCTCCATTTTGCTTTAGTGGAAAGTTGCCAATGTTGTTTTTTGGCCTGAGAACCAGATAAATAACTGGACCAAGTTTTTTCCAGTTCGCCTCAACACGAACCTGAATTCAGGACGTCGAATCCAACAGTGGCTCTGTGAATTTATACTGGTAAACCTCTGCCTGCACCACCTTTCCCATGGTACTGACTTGAATTTTTCCTTTGTTCCAAACTGTTCTTTGCCTATATTGCCATTGAGTCTTTTGGGGAGTGTTTTAGAGAGGAGATCCCTGGTGAGTGTGGACGCTGAAACCTGGGTTGCAGAAAGATTTTCCAGCTTTCTGCCTCTGTCTGTGAGAAAGTCTTTGCTTTCTCACAGACACTGTCTGAAAACAGTTAGAAGTTTCTGTAAACTAACCCCTTTATCTTGCAGGTTGTTTTTCAGTATTGTTATAGTTCTAACTAGAAAATATTTAGAAATTGGTGTCTTAGAATTTGGCCAATCCCTTCAAGGGGTGGATGGCCAAAGGACCAATTACCTTATGCCATTTAACACACTTTTGCGAACTAACATATAAAAGCCTTTGGAAAATTATTAAAACGCTTCCTTTTATCGCTGAGCCTTGGACTTCGCGTGGCTCTTCTCTTGCCATCCCCGGCACAACACCGACAGGTGAGGAGGTCAATGGATCAATGAGTCTGGAAATGTTCCAGATGTACATTGATGTCTATTAACCAAAACATGTGTGTTAAAGTAATGGGTAGCTCTGATCACAGTGTCTGGTTAACCTTTGAGTTTCTGTGACCTCCTCTACCAACAGCATTTTGTTGGTGAGGAAACAAGAAACCCATCTGTCCTCCATGTGCCTCCTTCACAGTCTCTACTGGCTACAGTTGTGTTATCTCAGTTCCTTTCAAGCAAGAGGGAAAATTCATGCCCTGTCTCTCCTCTTGTGTGTTTTTGTGAATCTGTGTCCTGTTCCTTCATAAAATACATCTATCTGCAATTGCGGTTTCATATAATTGAGGGCAACCTCTTGGGACAGTATTGCCATGCACAACCCCTGTCTCTCTTCATCGAGGTGCACAACGTTATTTTCAGGAAGTAGGGCAGTTCTCAGAGCTTTGGATTATCTTGTTTTATTTTTGTTTTTCTTTATTGGCTGCTTTTTACATGTGCAAATACGTAATGTGTTTGATATCAGGTTTTAACAGTGCAAGTAAGTGTTTTGGTTTTCAATCCTCTGTTGAGCAGAAAATTGTGTCGGTCAGAGGGTAAAACTTCATATTTCAGCTGTATTGTTGCTTAATTAAATAGTGCTAAATATGGGTAAGAATCTGATTCCACGGTCTTTCAAATAAGCAATTTATTTATATATTATTTTCCAATATCTCTTTGAATTAAAGATAATTGAGCTTATGGTCTGGTTCTCACCAGCAGTCTTTAAATACATGCCCATTAAACTCTAGACAGTGTCAAACAAATCTCTGGGCAGGTAAAATACTCAAAAAAAAAAAAAAGGATTTGATAAAAGCAATTGTTAATTTGGTTGCACTTTGTGCTAGGGAGACTGTGTCAATAAAGTGCAAGTAGCAGTGCAAGGGAAGTTTCTTTTTCTATGTGGGATGAACGAGGGTTGGAAGTGTGCTTTTCTATCCATGTTCCACTTTGTACATTACTTTCTGTGTGAGCTAAGCTTTTCCAATAGTTGTGAAAACGGGCACCCTTGTGTCATTAGAGACATTTTTTGTACATGCAGACTGATGCACATGAAATACAAGTTTTCTCTCACTATAGGCAAAGGCTGTTGAATATATATTTGCAGTCACTAAAGCCCTTTACTCCTTTGGTTTCTCAAGTGTATTTTCACCATGGCAGAATTTTTTTGGTCATTTGAATACTTGTTTGGGCACAAGACATTCCCCTGCTTTATATTCCTGAGGAATCTCCATGTCCTCCCTTCTGCTGGATTGTATGTAATGGTGACGACTCCAACAGTACCGTGCCTCCCCAGTACCAGGGAATATCTCAGGCATCCCACAGCAGTTTTCTTTCCTTCTAAAGGGAGACAACTAGACATCCCCCAAAAGAAAGTATTATGATCAACTCAGTGCTGTCTTGACACCTTTTTTGGTGTCTGTCAGACAGAATATGACGCACAGGGTCCACCAAGGTGTGTGGGATCAAGAGGTCAATCATGCTGTCCAAATTGCATGCTCTGCATGGCATCAGGTCTCTCTGGTAATTAATCTTTAGATTAAAGCATCTGTCCTGGATTTTAACCTTTTCTGCCTGACTGAGGGAAAAAGTGCTAATGCCCTAAACTAGCTGATCCAGTGAAGCATTGACATGTTTTGGTAGCTTAAAGAAGTGCCAAGGTTTACTGTTGTGAAACACAGGCTGTATTTGCATTTGATTCTGCAAATCTAATCTCATCAAAGTTAAGACAGCCGAGATAAACCTAAGGCAACTCCATACTTAACACAACTTCTTTATGCAGTCATGCTTAGCAGTGCAGCTGTATATTCCCAGGACAACTATGGCCTGTTTTTTAGTGTGTATTGGAGTGTTTCTGTTTTTAATATACAGGTCTGACTTTGAGGAGGAGAAAAACAAGCCTTTTGTAAGTTTTTCATGCTGAGAAGCACAATTAAAAGTAATTGCTTCTGTTTCCAAAGTAAAACGTGCCTTTTAAAAAGTATAATATTCACCAGTACCCAGGGAGACACTTCTGCCATGTAGAGACAGTTTCCACATTTCACTTTGTAGGTGCTCCCATCTGCCCCTCTTAAAGCAGTTCTTCATGAGAAATGAATGAAGCAGTTTCCTGAAACAAAGCCAGTATAAAAGGAAACTCAACATACCAGAAGTAGAAGAGTGAAATAAAAGTGATCATTGCACCAGTTTAAAGGCATTTGTGCAAATTGCCTTATAAATATAAACAATTTAGACTGCTGTGATAAGCAGAGGCATTTTAAGGTTGAGATGTTCCATATACAACTCCAATGCTAATTGTAAATGAAAAAGATTATATCGATAAATTAATTTTGTCTTGCTTCTTTTTTTTTTTTTTGCTCATAACATAAAGATAGAAATCTCATGAACTCGAGTTGTTTTACCTATAAACCATTAAAAATAGAGGAAAAGAAAGTGAACCTGAACTTGAACCTTGAGATGAGACAGAATAATGTCTGGATAGATTTGGAAATGAGTCCTGACCTAATGACTAATTTTTATGAAACAGTCTAAAACAGAGTCCCTGAACCGAATTTTCCACATTTGGAATTTGCAATTTTATGCTCAGAAATAAAGATATGTGTAACACACATGAAAGCACAGGTGTGGAGCATGCTTTTGCTCTTTCCAGGTCATGAACTTTATTTTTTAGGTAACTATTTCACAGCGAAGAAGAACTGGACAGGTATTAGTTTTGCCAACTACCTCATATCTATGTTCTGTAGAGTACAGGGTAGAAGTTGGATTCTTGCCAAATACTATGGGAAAAAAAAGCACAGAACTGGTTCCCTTTGCAGCCTTTCAAATATTTACAAACTCATGAGATTCACACAGCATCATCAGTGTTTTCTGACTTATTGAATTGGCCAAATCATTTCTTTTTCACTTCCCTTTGGTCTTCCTCTGTAGTTCAACCTCCTGGGCAGATAATCGCCCAATAAAGAAATAAATCAATCAAAACCATCTCAATCAATGAAGTGATAGTAGACTTAATGGAGGCCTGAGACTCTCTGTGAAAAAGCTTGGTTTTCAGAGTCTGTGTTGATGTAGCCATAGGCATAGAAGGTACTTTTAGGATTAAGGATGGAGTAGGAGGTTGGGGCGCTGGTAGGATGCTTGGCAGACCTGGTGCCCTGACATCCTGCACTCCATAGATTTCATGCAGGATTTGGGGCCAATCACTTTGCCTCTCTGCATCGCAGTTACTCAGTTGTAAAATGGGGACAGCTGTCCTCCTCTATTTCTCAGAGGACTTGTGAAAATAAAGGCATTAAAGATTGTGAAGCCATCTGTTGCTATGGTGATGAGGCTTATTTAGGCACTGAAGAACCAAGATTAGAAACTAATATGTTTCCTTGTACAACTTATTTAGAATATGGATGGGCGGTGCTGACGTAGAAGGTCTGGTTCTGCCTCCAGTAATGTGGTTACTGATTCTCAGTGGGGACAGGAGCAGTCCTCAGTAGATTACAACAGACACATTTTGTTAAACTCTATTATTTTAAATGCCTCAAATTGGGTCAGTTGCATAATATCTTGTGGTGGCCTATTATACCAGATAAAAGTGATGTGCAGGATTTTATCACCTGCCGTAATTGCTAGATGCTTCTACACTTTTTGTCAGGTGTTTGGAGCTAAGGTGAATGCGGTGAAAATACAGAAATTCAGCAGTGGGGAAGGTTTGTAAAATTCCTGTAGGTATTGTGAGATAGAGTGGGGAAACTTTAAAGGGGAAGGAACTTCCATGTTTCAGATATGTGGGAGTGCTGTGGCAGGGAGCAAGCTACGGATGAGTCAGATGACATGGAGCAAAGGGCTCAGGGAAAATGGAGTCAGTAGGATACCTGTGATACTGCCATTGCTGGGGAACAAAAAGCTGCTTCTGTGAAGTGGTTTGGCCTGCAAAAATGGATTTGATATCCAGAGACTGATAGATTTTGCAAATCCCATTTTTTTCCCTATCTTCTCCCAGTACTGTGATGATACCATCAGTCCATCAACACCATTTAATACTATTGAATAATTTAGGTTGGAAGGTACCTCTAGGTCCTCTTCTCTGACCCCCCTGTTCCTGCCTGGGCTGATACACAAGTCTTGCTGCTGTCTGGATCCAAGCTATAGCTCTGGGACTGCCCCGTACCCCTGCACACTGCCTCTAAACCTTGGTCTGCCTGGGTATCTCTTGCACAGCATGCTTTCCACTCTCTTTCCACAAGAACATATTTAGAATGAGGAACTTTATTAACCACTTGGTTCTAATAGATGAAACATCTGGGGTTGGCTGTTAGATGTTTGTTTTTAAACAGCCTATCAAAATATGAAATACTTTCCCTAAATCTGATATTGAGAGAAGTTCCAGAGATCTATGTCCCATTTCCAGATGGACTGGCTTAATATATCAGTGAATTATTTGGCACATTTTAAATATATTCCTCTTTCCCCTGCACCTGAGACGTAAGTATCATAGTACTATGTCAAGACAGTGAATTGTTCTCATTCTTATACTAGAGAAGTAGCTATTCCTTTCCAGGCTTTTTGGCCCATCTTAAATATTCTGTTTCTTTTTAAACTTGACACAATTTTTTTTCCTCTGTATTTGTGTCTCTGGGTTATTCTAACATCCAGTTCTCACCCAGCTGCTTTTGTCCAGTTTTGCTCCTTTTCCATCTGATGTCTCTGATACAGCAGGAACATAGGAGCTGGTAAAAAAATAGAGCAGCTAAATGATTGCATGTTCCTGCTTGACCACTGTGAGTTTTTTTCTGGTATTTAACCAAAGCAAATATGACCACTAAATGCAAAATTCTCTGAAGAAAAAGAAACAAAAGAAGACTTCCTTATTTTTTGTATTTTGCCAAGGCATTTTACTCAGAAGCAATAGGAAAAAAATGATTTTCTCACCTCCGGGTGAGACATTGATTTTAATGCTGAGAACAATATATTTTGGTAGTTATCTGTACATCACAGGTAGTTTTGCGAGTAATTTTCTTTAAAAGTAATAAAACTGTGTAAAGTGCCCAAGGAAATATTCTTCTTGGCTGTTGTCTAGTGTCTAGTAAATCATTTTGGGAGGAAGGATTCTTGTTTCCTAGGTTTATAATTAGTTTGTTTAGTCATTCTTTGCCCTTTCAGGTGATTAAGCTGAAATTTTACTTTCCTCTGCCTTTGAATCATTGCAATGACTTGCACTTTCATTTGCTTCTCTTGCCTGAAGTAAAAGCCAATAATCCTGTGTGAATGCACTTTAGAAATTCCACAGGTGATACATGGAAAACTGACTTATAAATTTAATTAAGACAGAGATGCTGACACAGAAAAGTAAAGTCTACGTAACGGTGCTGCTGCTACTGGGGCTATGACTTCGGAGGTATTTACCTAATTCAGATGATCTCCTGAGTGGGGCATGAAAACACACGGGAAAGCAGCCTGGGAATTGCTGGCAGGGTTCAGGCTGATCTTGTACTGGCTACCACACCTCCACAAGCTCCGCTGCCTGGGATGGCTCCTAGGGAAGCAGGAGTGACTGCTCTCAGTGCTAGTGGTTGGGATACAAATGTCAACCGCATCCTTCTTGCCAGTGCCTGTGTGTCGAAGGGAGCAGAGTTCCTGGCTTTCTCCTAGCAGTCTGTTGGCCTGAGGCTTTAGTTCACCAGGCATATTTTCACTGAGGGCTTGCAAAGCTCTCTTCAGCCTGTTTGTAATTAGCAGACCGTGGCCCAGGGTTGCTG
The DNA here is from genome assembly GCA_013397115.1 of Edolisoma coerulescens. NCBI lineage: Eukaryota > Metazoa > Chordata > Aves > Passeriformes > Campephagidae > Edolisoma > Edolisoma coerulescens. The sequence goes on from VWZW01007479.1 coordinate 2,820,115, forward strand.
AGACATGGCACGTGGCCTTGCAAAAGCAGTTACAGCTTAGAGTGGTTTCTTTGCCGCACTCTCTTGGAGGATGATTGAGTGCTCTGTTATCATCTGAGGCAGGGAGGGGATGAGCAGATGGAGTGCTATCACCATGTGAGAGGGGTACATCATTCTGGTGTGCCCTGCTTGCTCCAAGCACCTGGGTGAATCCATAGGGAGCAAAGCATGCATGCAAATGGCCCAGACTATCTTTTAAATTGACCTGTTTCAGTATTCTCCAAACAGCTCACAGCGTACTGAAGGGTCAGTGTTACATCCACAAGGTGGGTTTCCACTGCTGTGCCCATCATTCAGTGAAAGGGTTTCCATGCCAGAAGCCTTCACTGCATTTCCACACTGGAAATCAATTTAAACGCTGCATGTCCACTGCAAACTTATGCTCTGCCTTAGACACTGGACCAGTGTGGTTCAAAGGCCAGTGGACTACACCTGAAGGAATGTCTCATGAAGAATGACCACTTCAAAGTTAACTTTGCAGCTGATAGCTGTATCCCTGGCTGTACCAGTGTCATCCCATCTCCACCCTCAATAACTCAGTGGGTCTCACTGTGGTCTCACTCAGATGTGCTTATGCCAGGAGGCTTCTGTGTGGGTGTTATTGCTTGTTTTTAACCATGTCAGAACAAGAACAGAGCTTTTGGGGGCAAATCTAGATGTCTAGAATCTTTCTGTGGAATTCAGCTCATTCCTTGCTCTCCCTTACCCTGAATTTTAGATTATCCCTTGTTATGCCATGGGGTATTAGAGACGCCTCTAGGAGGAGTGGGGGTCCCTAAAAGTGAACTATGGAAATTGCCAGCTGCAGTTCTGTGTTTAGTGTTATCTTCTTTGCCCAAAGAGGGAAATTATTTTAATTGTCTTTATATTTTCTCTAACAGCTAAGATTTCCTTACTCTCTGAATTAAGAAGGGCATTTGCTTTGGCAAAACAAGTGAAAAAAGATGAAGATGTATTGTCTCTCAATGTATTTTTAAGAAAATTTCAAAGATGTGGTTCAGAAATCGATGAAAACTAAATGAAATTTAAATATTAAGAGGCAGGAATTTTCCTTCAGGTGAAGGATGACATTTGCATAGAAACAAGAATGACTCATATGTTGTTAGGTGAATGTCTAACTAGAATCTAAAATTCCTGTGCATCATTCACCTTTTACCTTAGACAGCAATGGGAAATATGCTAAGCAGGGTACCCAATTCTTCATCATGTCCCACCACAGGAACTGACAGGAGAGAATTCATAAATAAATTGTAGCAAAATGAGATGCTGATCCAAATTTTATCATTGCACAGGCAAAACTTGCATTACTTTTTATAGAAACACGGAACTTTTCTTTCTTTTCTTTTTTCTATTAAAACCATGCAAGAAGAGGGGCTCCCTTCTTGTTGCAACTACTTTAGAAGCCATTAACTTCACTGCAATTTCACTTTTGTAGTTTAAATTATGTGAAAAAAAGGTACTGATTTCTTTTCTTAACCACATCCCTTCTCTGCCTAGAATTTTAATTTTCAAAACAGAATATCCAAAGGTAGAAAGACAGTGAAATGCCTATTAAGTTCTGTTGATCTGTGATACCAAACTGGAAGTGATTGTTTTAGACATAATGTTCTTTCTGTAAGTTTTTGAACCAGCTTTCCGGCAGAGGATTTGTTTCAAGTTCAGTTCTTCATCTCAACTTTTTATTATGAGTTAACAGTTCAGACAGGTTAACATCAACCTATTTTAATAATTGTTTCCTGTTAGGAGGTCAACTCAGCCAGAATAGGAACTTGACCCTCTCAGCTACTAATCCTGTTGCTACAACCAGCAGGTAAGGTCATCTTTTCTGTAACTTACACTTCTTCAGAACTGTTATATTTCTGTCACTTGCAAAAGTATGTATCCAAGGCCAACTCAGTTCTTTAATACTTTCCCCATATTTTTTTATTTTCCTTTTTTTCCTTTGGTCTATGAATTACCTGCTTATTGGACTTTGAAAATACCCCATACAACTACTGAACCTACCCTGAAAATAAAAATATTACTTTCATAATGAATGCAAGGTAAAATAGATGAAAACTTTAACTTTTATTTGCTTCTTCATGCAAAACATCCAAGTGACTGTAGCACCTCTACCACAGAGACTCAGGAGTTATGGTGTCTACTGGAGTCACACAGAGACAAAATACATGACACAGAAACTTCCCCAGTTTATATTGACAGAGCCCAGCATTGCTCATCTGCAGTAATTCTCATTAGCTCTGGGTGAACTTGAAGAGATACTTGTATAAGTCCGCAAAACACGCTTTACTTGAGATTTAAATATATAGTCTGATAATGAGTTGACTTTAGGAAACCTCTGCAACAGCAAAATCACCCACTGGGGAGCAGGGATGACGAACTTTTGGTAGTTCCCTGAGAGGCAGCACTCTGCAGTTTCTGATCATGCAGTTTCTCACTGTGACTGGGGATCCTGGATTTTTGATTTTTAATTAAAAAATGGGTTATTTTCCCTCATTTCTATCAGAGTGAAAAGGGATTGCTCCACATCTTACTGGAAAGCAATGGAGTGGAAAAAGTGTTTTAATCAGTTTCCACAGGGAGATCTTTAAGACCCTGTTGCTGGACTGGTGCAGCAATACTTTTCTATATGTCTTTTCATGTGCCATGAGATTATTTCTGTATAAGGAAATGCTGTGTGTTTGAACAGTGTAACTCTTCTAGCTGTTAGCTACTTGGGATCTTTTTGGCCTTATATTAAAACAGTTTTCTGGGAAATTTGTTGACTTACATGTATATCTGCAAGTTTTATTACAACATAGGGACTTGAAATACTTCTTTTTTCTCCTAAGAGCTTCTAAACAAGCTAAAGCAAACTTACCTTGTCTCTGTGTCTCATAAAGGAGTATGATTATCTGTGGATGTCTTAAATCATGTTTTCAACAGTGGTAGAATACATCAAAACCCTGACCAGCTTACAGAAATGCATGAAGTGCTGGTACTGTCCTAACACAGTAGCTCAACAGACAGGAGTTACAGAATATTTGCAGTTGGAGGGCACCCACAAGGGTCATCAAGTCCAACTCTTAAGTGAATGGCCCATTCAGAGATAAAATCCCCAATGCTGGTGTTATTAGCACCATGCTCTAATCAGTTGAGCTAATCTCAGAGATGCATTTTCAGTATTTCTTTTTTGCCTTGTCACGGTATTCAATGAAGGTTTCTGCCTACCTTAGTTAAGTCAAATTCAGCATGACCTTCACCCACTGCTGTAAATTGCGTTTGAAGACATCTTTGTGTTATTCCTTCCTCCCACGTGGAAGTTTAGGTCCCCTCCCAAAGAAGAACTTCTACCTCATTTGTTGATATACTTAAAACTTTTAATAATCAGCATTTAATTTGGGTTTAATCTAGGCTCTCTTATTTCCTCTGCTGTAATATCATAGGCAAGGTCCTTAACCTGTGCCCGTTATCCACGTTAAAATGTTTATCTAAATAGCAGCCTACTTATATTGTTAAGGATCAATTAATTTATTAACTAATTAACTGAAAGCACTCTAAAAATATAATGTGCTACAGATGTAATTTTTGTCATTAACAATGTTTCAACACTGCTAATGCTAAAACATTCGTTGGCAAAGTCTAGTGGGTACTAAAATAATATTACATCAGTTAAAAGTGGGAAGGTATGTTATCTGGATACATGTGAAGGCCGTTACAGCATTGAGAGTGGAAATGTCCTGATTCTGGGCTTCCCCCACACCAGCCCCAGTCAGGGAAAATATCTTTTGTTACTACTGATGTACACTAATGTAAGTCTGGTGAGAAATATATGAACAGTTGGGGCTGATTTTCAGCAGATATAGATCTATATTATGTAAAAATATTAAAGTTTATTCCTACCTTATGGCCCGTTTGTAATCTTTCCCCAGGATCTTTTAGAGTATTTTCCCTCTGATCCTGTTTTGGACTGCCTATTTGACAACATGAAAGAATTAGCAGGAAATAGAATTTGGTTCTCAGTACTAATTGCTCCAATAGATGGTGCTTCTTTGCATGTCTGCCTTCTTCAAAGTTTGCTCCTGCTCAAAGTGTGTGCTTCCTGCTATGTTGTGTTAAAGGGCTTTTAGCAGAGGAGCATCGTGCTTGGTGATGGGGAGGATGTCACTCTTTGATCAGCAGCTTTTGTGCCTACTGAACACCCTTGCTCTGATCTGAATGCTGTCTGCAACCCTCTGGATTCTTGATCTGTGTGGTTTGTTTGCTGTAGTTCTTGTCACAGTATTATGCAAAGCCTGTTAAAACGCTGACGCGTCCCTCCGCCCCCGGATTATTTTTCCTGTGTTATTTTTGTGACCTCTGGCTAAGGCATAGCCTCTGTATACCTCATCTACTAATTTGCTGTTGTTTATATCAGAAATAGGATGCTCTAACTTGTTAACTACATCTATCTAGGTTATGAAAATATATATTCAGCAAATACCCTCTTAGTTTTGTTACTTTTTTGCCTTCTCTTCAGTGCTTAAGTACAACTCAGACTGACCAAATCTAGCAATAGCTGGCTACTCCTGCCAGATTTTAACCCTTACAACAAAGAACCAAAGTTCTTAATCTTGATGTCTCTGCAGCCTGTATACACACCCAGAGGGCAAATCTCACTACAAAACACAACTTCGTTGCATTCCATCAAAAGCAGGTGATGATACCTAGATAACCAAGGTGTATCACTGGGCAGTAGGGAGAAACTGGAATTTTTTCTTACCCCATTGAAGGGGATTTTGTGGGACAGAAGTGCTTGCCACATGAGTCATTTTATGCTATTTGAGGGCAGGCCCCAGATGTCTTTTCCAAGGTGCTGAATATTGCTAGCGTTAATTTTTTTAACCCCACAGTATATGTCACACTTTCATGATCATGAAGAAAACATAAGATAGCTTAGTTTTACCCTAAGATAAATTTAATGAGATAAGGGACAGCATGGACCTCGTGTAATTTATCTGCAATAAAATGTAAGTGGGAATCACCTTGAGATCTAGGCTGTAGGAAAGCAGGTGTTTATTACTTTTGATATATATTTGCAACAAAAGATCTATTTGCATGTAAAATGTATTGCCAAGGTTGATCTAGATCTACGGTATTGGCAGCAGTGATAAGGCACTTGATCATGTGGTGTGGTTTGCCAGTCAAAGAGAAATTGCTGCTCTATTCACCTCTTAACCTTTGCAGGCACAAGATCAAGGTAGTGAATGACACAACAGTAGATCTGACTCTTTTGCAGCATCACAAGCTCCATGGTTGCTCTTATTTGCCAAATACACAAGAAGCAGAATTTATAATTTTGTGAGCATCTCAGTTGAAGAATAAAATGGGAACTTTTACCTACCCTTTATATGCCATGTACCGCATTTGTTGTCCTTTGCTGCAGCTGAGCCACACTGTGGTACAAAGAATAGATGTTCTGCCTTTACCCTTAAGTCCTGTTGGTAGAAATAGTGACCCTGATTCTACTCTCACACCAGCATCATTCTGAGTGCAGGTCACAGGAAAAACGCTCTTTCTTTAGAAAGTCTTATTTACTTTATTAATCTTTAACTTACTTTTGTGTATCGTGTCACTAAAAATCTCTCTTTCTGTGAGTTGAAATAAATCCTAACAGTGTACAAGCATAAACAACTATCAAACAGTATGAATAGTTTTATGTTTGCAGTATAAACTCTAGCCATTTCTTTAAGTTATGCAAGAAGGTTGGTGTGCAATAACGCGGACTAAAGTGATTTGAAAAAGGAAAATTCATTGTTCTTAGGGAAAGCTGCTCTAATCACTTCATCCTGACATACAGTCCTCGGACTTGTCTGTGGAAATACTGCAGTGCTCATTTCTGTGGTCTAAATCAGCAGTGTGGGAGCTGTCTGCTCTGCAACGGCAGCTGAAGAGACAATGTTTCCTTTTCCAGCACTGTAGCTGTGTAGAGGGGGACTCCAGAACTGTAAAATCACATCTCATGTGCAAACAAAATTAAAAAACCCCCCTGAACACCAGCATAAATGCCATTTCTTTTAAAATGGAAGCAAGAGAACATAGGTAACCCTCTTCCGTCTGCTTCTGTTGCTGTAGTAGGACTCTGGTATCAGTTTCATAAGGCTGTTCAGACATATAAACACTCTTTCCTTTGCAACCTCTCAAATTATTCCACAGTTCCACTGGAAGAGATTTCTTGTGCAAAGAGATATTCCCAAATCCCCTAGTCAAGGAGCCAAGTGGATTAAAAAAAATGAATAGAGAGAACCCCTCTGCCTTAAGGCAGCTGGATATTTAGCCTATTATATCTTTTTTTTTTTTTTTAAGCCTTATCTTCCTGAAGCTCTCCTTTCTGCCTCCCTTTCCTTCCTTTTGTCATATGAAAAGCTCAGTAACACTCAGGCAACTAGCAGCCTCCAGGTCACTTGGATGCCACTGCTGTCTCAGAATTATTTCCTTGATATGAGCAAGATTACTTTTTTCCCCTTGGAAGAGAATCTGGTCCTTTTCAATCTCATCTGTTAATGCTGACTCTTCCTTCTATCTTGGAGTCTGTAATAACATTAATTGGGGCTGAGCACATGCAGCTAGGCTGGGTACAGCATAGGTGACACTGTGGGTGCAGAGAGATGTGGAAGGCTGGTGGAGAAGTAATGTGCTCGTTATTTAAGGCTCACTAATAATCGCGGTAGTTATGTGTTAGTTGCCAGTTTTTAGATTTGTGTGTTGAAACATCTTGAACAAAATGTTAGTGAGAGCAATTCTGCAGCATCCTGCTGACTGAATTCAAGGTGCTGCCTCGTTTGCCATCTGCCTGCAAGCTCACAGTAGTAATTATAGCGAGTCTCGCAAATTCTGGAACAAGAGGTATGTCAAATGCATTTTCCTTCCATTTGAAGGTAATTTTCATTTTCTCAACTCATTTGAAACTACATATGATTATGAGCTGCAGGTGTGAGAGCCACACAGAAGCAGACAGACATGGGTGTACGCACCCACGGAGCAAGATATCGACTCCTAGAGTCTCCAGAAGAGCTTACGTACTTATCTTGGCACTTTTAAATTAAATGCAGTGCTGGAGAAAATTCCTTTGTTATTAGTACTCCTATCATTGTGCATGGAATCTTAACATCTCTTATTAGTGTGACAATATATATATTAAAAAAAAGCGTGCTTGATTTTGCAGAGCATCACTGGAATAGCATGCACCGGAATAAAAACATGTATAAAAACTGCTGAAGTGAAAGTCACTTTCACACTTTGTTGAAACTTCCGTGGGTTTCTAGTTTTAGTTGAGTTGGTGCTGTTACTTGTAGGTTGTTTCAGATCCTTGCAGAGTTAGAAGGGATTGTGGACAGCAGAGAGCGGTAACTGCAGTAGATGTTACTAACAGCATTCCACCGGTTGCTGTAGGCATTTCATTTAGCTGCCATTCAGAGCACCCAACCGGATTCAGTATAGTCAGTGGAGGAAAAAGGCGAGCCTGGAAACTCATCCAGAAGACTTAAGTTGGATGTGTGTATTCCATGCATGGTTGCTGGGGGTGTGATGTACAATGAAATGTACTGGATCCTTGACCATCCTTGAACTAATGCTAAAGCTGTGTTCTTCACAGAGCAGAGGGGAGAGCAGTGGCTTATAGACACAGCCACAGTGAGGATAAGCAGGGTGAAAATGTAAAATTGGCACTATGTGATGAACAAATTCATTTAGTGCTTGAATTCTGCTGAGAGTTGGGGTCCTGGAACTGACTTTTGTTTGGAAAGTGATTGAAGACCCAGTGCATTTGAGCATTGGTCACATGAGAGGAGGAGGAGGAGGTTTGCATCTGGTATGGCACATGGGAGTGAGGCGGAACCAGGGACCTGCTCCAGTTCTTCAGGTATCTGCCTGTCCTTATGTCAGGGTGTACAGGGAACCACCTTTCAGAGCTGTGTCTGGAATTCACTTTGAAGCAGTGGAAGAGTTAGCAGGCAGAAGGAAGACTTGTCATTACATACCTTCTACACTGATCCACCAAGAAAACTGGGGTCGGAAAGGAGAATGAGTAGAAGTTTTCTTTTCCTGGATTTCCTGGTGGGACCTGCTTGGTGTCACCCACTGGAGGAAACAGCATTCATACGTCCAAGCTGCACTTTCTCCTAGAGGTGACTGTTGTGACTGTCTGAACCCTCATGAGATTGGAAAGATAAGGGCTGTGTAGGGAAAGAGCAACTGAAGCTGATGGGCTCAGTGAGGAAGACTTACACATCATCCAGGCCATGAATAGGTTTTAAGGAATATATAGAAGGGTTCTTTAGGAGATTATGAGCATCAGGTCCCTCTCAACCTACTTAAACATGACATTCATGCATGCCTTGAAGTAATGCCTCTACATTTGTACTTGCAGATTCCAGAGTCAGGCATGCTCAGCAGCTTTGTGACTTGGGTTGGTACTTCTAGAATCACAGAACAACCTGAGTTTTATGTCAAAGGCAAAAGAAGATTTAAGCTTTCCTCATTATATGCTCTAACTAAAAGCACCACATTATGATCATCTTTCTTCTTCAAGATTTAAACTAATTCTGGGCCAGTGGAATATCCTGTACTTTTCAGACAAGAATTTCTATAAGCATCTGGACCAATGAAGTCTTGTTTCTCAGGGATTTGTGTTTTGTGGTAATTCGTGAGCTCTGAATGACAACATTTCCGTGACTGGGGTATGTACCATCTTCTTTCCTCACCTTATTCCATAGCCTCAGTCAGTAGACTCTCAGGTGGCTAATGCAGGCTGAGCTGATCCAGTTCCACAAACTGAAGGAGGCCACCATTCTGTCAGAGGTAGCTGAAATTATCCTATGGGTCAAAAGTTACTGAGGAACATATATAAAGTGTGATCACATAAGTCACGTTTCCATAGGAACCAGCTAAAAATACATCTGTATGAACACTCAGCGTCTATCGTGATGAACTATTATGTAAGTAGGATCTTTTTTCCTCACTAAGAGCACTGCAGATGCCTGTTAATAATTTGTGGCAGAATTTACAGACAAGTTTACAAGTCATCATGTGTGCAATCGGCTGTGTGCTTATTACATCGTCTGCCTTCACTCCTGCTGCCTAAAATGGGAAATTAACAGAGCATCCTTTCTCAAGGCTTAAAAACATCCAGAAGATTAAAAATAGCCTGAGGCTTAAAAACTTCTTCACCTGGTAAGACAAACAGGGTTCTGTACTAACAGCCATCTAAATGTGAGTGTTGTAACTATAGGTACTGTGTGTGAAAGGTAGAGAGGAAGGCTTGGAGGCCTGTACCTCATGGAAAATGTGCCATATTGCACCATGGCAAAGTGTGAATATTTGCTATTTGCAAGTAATGAGTCTCTGCAGAGCAGGAAATTGTCACCAAATAAATTATTCAAATTATAAATACATTTGTACCTTGGTACAAAGGTTGTTATGATCCAGATTTTTGTGGAGTGGTGATTTAGGTTGTATGAGATGAGACAGAGGAGGTGTTTTTACCATGAGGTGATGTATATTATAACACCATACATCCTCCATGACTGAGTTGAATTTCTGTGTTTGTAACTGCTTTTGTCTTTGTTTCCAAAAGCCACTTAGAAATTGCCTATTGTGCCAACTAAGAGATGGGACTGGATGATGGATTGTTAGGAAAAAAACACTGAAAATATCTGGCTGAAGAATTGCATAGAAGTGTCCACCACTGGACTTCTCAAAATCATTCTGTATGCTTTTTTCTCAAGTTCCAGAATTTATTTTCTAAATATCTGGAAGAAATTTTTATCCTGTTGTGATTTTCTATTTCATTTTCCTTCAAAATCACATTAGGGTTAAATAGTAAAGCTTAGCATCAGGGGTTCTTTTTGATTCAGTTTTTAACAATAAGACAATCTAAGACTGTATATGTAATAATAAATTTTAAAAGTGTATATAATGCCGTACTATGCATATTGTTCCAATGAGGGAGGAGGAAAGGGTCCATATGTCCTCTGAGCCTCAGAAAATAGCATGCCACTGGAAAAATTCTGAATTGTGATTATTAGAAAATGATGAATAACTTACAGACCTGTAGTTAATCATCAAATATATTATTTAAATTAAAAATGAATTCAAGAATTCAACATTCTGTCTGTGGACAATTCATTGATAGAAAAGAAAAAAGGATTAAATTAATCAAATAAATAATTTATTGTAAATCATGTGGTTCTAATTATAACAAGGTGCTAAAAAATAGATCAGCTTCTCAAAGCACAGCAGAGTTCTGCTATGCATATGTATCACCACAAATGCAGCTGTCAAAGTATAATCCCTGTTTTAATTGGTTTTGGTTCAGGACAATAGTCAGGTACAGGAGTGGTAACAAAAACATTGACCTACCCCATTTATTAAAAGCTATTTTGTTTGCTTGCTTGCTCGACAGAGCATCCTGAGCTACTGCTTCTGCAACATGAGAAAGACCAGCCTGCCCTTCCCAAATCCTCAAAGCAAAAGTCTGCATAAAAGTGAGGTTTTATGAGTTCTCTCTCACTGTCTGCCAGCTCAGAGGTCTGTACCTCTCTCTTCTGAGGGGCTGGTTAATAAAAAGGTGAAGAGCAGGCCTTTCCTGGCTCTCTTTTTGTCTCTCATGGAGCAGCTCTTGCTGATGCTCCTGCAGGACACTGGCCGGCTGTGGGTGGAGCAGCCTGCGGAAAGGATCCCTTTGCTGGCTGATGCAGGAGCCTTGTTGGGAGCATTGCTCAGCAACCCACGTGCTGCTGGATTTTAGATGGAGGATGGGGGAGAGGCAGCACAGGAACGAATGAGACCTGTAGGAACGCGTTTGTTCTGAGGCCTCCAGAACAGTCCTCTGTTCTGGAGGCCTTGATCACCAGGCACTTCAGCTTCCTGAAGTCTCTGATAGCTTATGGCTGGGTTTAGCAGGCCATACTAGTCCCACTGTGCTTTTGCCAGTGGGTTGGATCAGATGATCCTTGAGGTTCTTTCCACCATGGTATTCCATTCTGTGATTCACTCTCCCATCCGACTGAGCCACCAGCACCATTAAAAAGCCTGTACCAGTGAATAGGCAGTATCCAGCATTTATTACTCTTTTTTATTTTAGCTTTCACTTATCTTCCTCCCTATCTGTAGAGTGAGGAAGTCTTCTTCCTTGAGATTTTTGTTGCGTTTGCAAAGCAAGTCAGGGTTAGATGGTGCTCATTTGCAAGAACTGTGTTACCCAATCCAGTGCTATGCCCTGCACTCACAGAGGTTCAGTTGCCATTAAAAGAAGGGCTAGCAGCAGTTGCAGTGAGAAGATGAGAGCATTTTTCATGAAATATCTGTATAGATTTTCAACAAAACAGCTTTTATTGCCTTAACAACTTTTGGGGCAGCTCTGGAACAGAGGCAGGAGAGAAATCCTGAATGCAAAAACAGCTGACATGTGAACTGGAGCAACCACTTAACTATAAATGGTGCCTTTTCTAGAAAGCTAAAAAGTCCCTGTCCTGTTAAAATTGGAGTGGTGGTTGGAAATTTGACCTGCTTCATGGTGGTGGGCTCAGTGTTTTCGAATATTTGTGCAGTCTCTGGGATTTGTTACATCATAAGGTCAGGCAACAGCTCGTTGTCTGACCCTGTGACCATGCTGCAAAAGCGTGCAGTCCTTTAGCCAGCAGAAGTTGCTGAAGATGCTAGTTTTCTCTGCAGCCAAATAATAAAGCAGAACTCACCTCATGTACAGTACCTGTAAGATGATTGAAAAGTGAGGTGGAAGAGCAAGATGAATATAATGAGGGTTAAGTTGCCTTTATGTCACCTGTGCCATGTCATATTAGTAAAAATAAAATCATTAGAACAATACAATCTCACAAATGTTTTTTGCATCAGCATTTTGTCCTCTGAAAATATATTAGAAGCAGCTTTTGCACTGTCCTAGTAAAATTTGCAATGGCAGAAAATTGCGTACCATTAGTATACAATAATTCTTCCTTTTTTTCTCCTTAAATTTCAGATCCCTAAATACCAGACAATAGCCCCCAATATGCTGGTGATGCTGAGATTTTTCTAAGGTTAGCAATTTTGAATATACTGATAATGTTTTTGCCTTAGAGATATGAAAGCAATCAGCACTGCAGAACAGGAGAAAAAGAAGTAAGAGACCAATACCAGGTATTAGTCAGACTCAAAACATGACAAAATTCAGATTACCCCATGCTGAATACAAATGTGGTAGAAATGTTCAGAAACTGCAATCAAATAGCTTTGAATGTCAAACGAAATTACTCTGGGAGTCTTCTAAGCCCTCTTCTTACAGCACACTGAAACATAAATCCCCTACTTTCATTTGATTAGTCCAAAAGGCTATAGGATGTATTATTAAATCTAGAAAACATGACCAGAGTCTTAGTCAATAGCATCACTGAACACACAAATTCCTTTAGGTCTTTATTTTTTCTTGCTCTGTATCTTCTGAATGGAGAATGATCAGTGAACTTTAAAAATCAAAGTATACCTGAAACCCACTGACAGTTACACATATTTTTTAAAGAAAATGCTTTGGGAGGTTTTTAATCTGCTCAATTTGAGTGTCATGGAAAAATAAATACATATTATATTATTAGTAAATATTAGAAACTGCAGATATTTTGTTCCTCATAGATGATAAGAATCTTCAGTTGACAAACTCCCCTGCAGTACAGGGGAGCTATAATCAGCTTTGGCAACAAAGCTTTGATGTGATTAAGTCACAGAAGTCTGCCCTTAATGAATAGTTGCGACACTGTGCACATTTTGCTTTTTTTAAACCTGGGAAAATGATAGCAGAGAGTGAAGACAACCATGCAAAAACATTGATATAAATAATAATAGCAAGACTTCCAATCCCAGAAAACACCTCAGTTTAATGCTTGTGCCATAGTTCTATTAAATTGAAGAATGAGCTTAGAACTAAGCACGTAGTTAAATGCTCTCCTTGCAGACCCTTGAGTCGCCAAGAAGTCTCTGCTTTCCTCTCGTGGCTTCTTTTTGAAAGAGGTTTGACTGATCATTAGCATGACCGCATTGGCCCATGTGGCACAGTATCTTGCACTGGGCAGACATACAGAATATGCAAACCACATAAGTATAGGGCAAGTGTTTAGTCCTCCTTGCTGGCAAACTCTTCCAGCCTCTAGTGGTTTGAGGTCCTCAGCCTGGCATGCTGTCTTGATGTTAAAGAGCCTTTGATGGATTTATTCATTAATCGATTTTTCCCTCCATGAATTTTTTTCTGAGCAGTTTTTGCAGATGCGCATTTTTAGCATTCCACAAGTTTGATAACAGCTTCTACAGCTGAGCTAAGCATTCTTTGTTTTGAAGGCACTTTCTGAAAACTTTGATGCCTACTAGTTCTTGTACTGGGAAAAAAAAGAGAGCAATTGTTTCCTGTTCTTTTTATGCCTTTTGTGATTTTTCCAATGCCTTTTAATCTCCATCTTCACGATCTCTTTTTTTTCAGATTGAGGAACGTGTTAGTTGTTCCTTGTTTGGAAGCTGTGTCAAAATTTGCACCTTTGTTACGTTTCTTTGTGTCTCTTCTAGCTCAACTAGATGTTCTTTCTGAGATGAGTGGCTCTTAATTGAACACAGAAATTAAGATGCGGGCATAATGATGGGTTTTGGTTTTGTTCTCTTATTTCTCTTCTTTCCTAATAATTCCTAACATTCTTATTGCTTTTTTGGACAACTACTGAGCACCAAGCTGGCATGTTCATGACGCTATTGATTACAGCTCCAACATCTCTGTCCAGAGTGGTAATAGCTAGTTCAGAGCCCATCACTAGAACGTTAATATTAGCAATCTTCTTTTTTTAACTCATGTACGTTATTTATCATTTTGAAAAATAACCCTCCTTCCTACAGATCTTTCATACCTGACACAGAAGGTGGTAGTGACCCCTTTGCTGCTGTTTGTTATGGTACAAACAGGAGGCCAGAGTTTGAACAGAGCCAAATGCATCCTGGCCTTGAGGACTTCAATGGAGCCATGGATCTTTGCCTTGACAGAGGAGCTGTCTACTGTTTGGAGTCCCTTTAACTTCTTGGCTAAACCAATAGTTTAAATGACACGTGATAATTGAATACAAAATGGAAAAAACTGGTCCACATGGTGGACAAAAGGGGGACATATTCTGGTATATCACACATTGCCTCATGATTCTCACCAGGGAGGATGTGATGCCCCTTTTGACTACAAAGTCCATGGTGCATTGTCACTGACTTCTAATTTTACACCTGTGTGGGGTGCAGCTGTATATCAGCTGATGCTGTGGAAGGAAGGGGCTTGAACACTAGCTTCGGGGTCAAACCCTGCAGTTGTTGGTCATATGAGCATAAAGGAATGCACCTTCTTGAACAAGTCTTCAGGACATGCATTTTCTTGACATGCATTACTAAAGGTCCCTCTTAAAGATCTGCCTCTGTGTGTATGTCTTACAGAAGTCTGATGCTATAGTTAAGGTGTAATTTCTGTACTGTTTTGCTCATGGATTCTTTATTGAGGAAGCTCATTTTTGGTTCAACATACTCCATTTACATCTGCATCTTTGTTGAGGCTGTGACTATAACAACAATAATAAGCCGTTGATTCTATGGAGTGGTTAAATAAATGCCAGTGATGGGCTCTTTCCACAAATACTTTTTTTTGGTGGAAAAATAGTCCATGTCTTCAGGAGTGAGAAATTATCTAGCCTCAGCAAAGTATGCTATTATTATTTCTAGATGCAATACAAACGCAATATTGTATGCAGCACTCTTTCTATGTTTGCAAATAAGTATTAGGATGAAAAGGAAAAATAATAGCATCCAGACTTGGGCCTGGTTCTGTCTAAAGATGCTACTGTTTCTTTTATTTCATTTTATTTGCACTCAGAACACAGGTTCTATTTGTAGAAAAAGAAAAAGATGAAATCAGCACTTTTTCCTTCAACCAAGATTTATGTGTATTTTGCAATTAGGGCAACAGATTATGTCTCCAATTTCAGAAAATTTTACATTTAAAGTTGCAAGTGGGTGTACACCTCTACAATATTTGATATCTGCTTGAACATAGAGATATTTGTTTTTACACTGTGACAGTAGCAGAATTTTTTTTTTTTTTTAAATGCGTCAGTGCAATAAAATGACGTTAATTCCAATTTGCCAGTTAGAGATATTTTTGAAATCAAGGATTTTCTGATTTGTTTGCAGGCCGTTTTCTCTAGTCCACACTGGTTGCTTCTGAAACCTGTGGTATTTCTGTAAGGTGCAATTTTATTCAACAACCTGCTCAGCCCCTCTTCCCTTATTCCCCCTCCTTCAGGCCTTTCAAAGTCAGGACTTCATTGTTCCCTGCTATTTATTTACTGATTAGTGAAGGATATATGGTCTCAAGAAGTCTTACACTCCAAAACCCAATATGACCTTTGTCTTTGTGTCTAAGCCTGTATAAACATGCTATAAAGCCCTCAGGTGCCTACTCCTTTCCAAGCATGCTAGATGTGCTTCCATGCCATACAGCTTAGATCACACTAAGTCCATCCATGGGCCAAATGATTTTCCAGTGCTTACATCAATTTTTGCCCTGAAGGGCATGCACAATGCCATGCAAAGCCACAAAATAGAAGAGGATTTTCCACAGCTAACCCAGATATGTTATGATCATAAGATGCAGCCTTTCCTATCTTTGTTTTCTATATAAACTTGTCTGTTTTAAGTTATGCCTCCTGTGCTGTTAGTGAGTTGTAACCTGATGGTGCTCTCTGTAAATGACTATGAATCATTTCAATTTTTTTACCTTGTCTCCAAGTTCCTGGCATTGTTTATTTCTCCTGATTTTGCTTGTTGATTTCAGGAATTCCATCCAAAATGTGCAGGTTCCTCATAGTTGTGATAAAAAGATGATTTTTTGTTCTTCGTAACCTTTAGCATTTTGCACTGCTCCTGTTGTCATGAACATCTCGTGCATAGTTCCTGCCTTCTTACAGATCCTTTTTTCTTTCTAAAAAAATATTCTTTCTCTTACTAGAATCTGTTTTGAACAGCAAGGAAGACCTGAATAACACCACGGCAAAAGGCAAAGGCAGAGACATGTCAGAGACAAGTACAGTTCTGGAAAAGTTCTAGAAGCAAAGTTAGAAGTTAAGGTCATTTGTGATGTCAGGGGAAAAATATATTTTCTTACACATGAGTTTGGCATTATAGGATTATTAGAGGATAATTCTGCTCTGACTTGGGTCTTGGATTCTTTTTTACCTGCCTTGTAGTATTCTGCAGCATCTTGGTGCTCCAGAGCTCTGGCCGAGTCTTAAAGGAGAGTCTCACGAGGTGTAGATTTTTTTGATCTGGACACAGGAATAGTTAATACACTTTGGAAAGTTTGAGTCTTTGTTGAATGGTTTGGATGGAAACAGTTAATCTTTCCAAACTGCATAATGCTCTTTCCCTTTACTCTGTGTGGTTTGCAAGTTCTTTGAGGCCAGCCTGTACGTGTGTTTGTGTAGTGAGTGGCACAGAGGGCTGTAGTGTCAGTTGGGTTCCTACTTCAGCAATTCATGATTAATCTCACTGCTTCTTCAGAACAATGATGAATGCTCAGTCTCCTGAAAATGCACTATCAAATTGGTGCCTTACAAAAGACATGTGAATCTCTTTACTAAATCCTTCCAGCTGTGTATTGTGGTTATAAGAAAAATAGGGTTTCTAGTTTACATTATTTTTTGACAGACCTGGGACAAAATTGCCCTCTTCTGGGGATTTTTTCAAACCACTGTGTTTGCTGACTCCTAAAAATGAAAGCAGGAGAGATATGTTTAAGAAGCTATTTTACATGTGGCTGCAGTTTGCTGCATCTGTTCTTCCTCCTTCTGCAGCCTCCACTCCTGCTGGGCTGTTCCTTCCAATGCTCTGATGGGGCAGCATTTTCATGGGACTTGTGTCCTGTGGATGTAGCAGCTAAGGTGCACAGTTGTGGTAGTTCCATGCACCAAGGTGCCATTAGATCATGGTGTAGAAATAGGGAAGGATAATGTGCTTGCCTAAACATGCTTACTGAGGATTTGATAAATGTAAACTTTTCTGTCTCTGTTCAGCACTGGTGAGCCCCACCTGGAGTGGGGTCCACTCCTGGGCTCCCTGGTGCAAGAGAGACATGGGCACACTGGAATAAGGTCAGTGAAATACCACAGAGGTGATTAAGGAGTTGGGGCATCTCTCGTACATGAGGAAACTGGGATAGCTGGGGTTGTTCACTCTTGGAAGACAAGATTTAGGGGAATTTCTTCAGTGTGTGTATAATACCTGAGGGGGGAGTAAGGAAGGGAAATCCAGACTATCCCAATAGTACCCTATGACAGGACAAGAGATAATGGGCAGAGGTTGAGTTACAAGAGATTTCATCTAAGCGTAAGTGTGAGCACTGGCACAGGTTGCTCAGAGAGGTTGTGGAGTCTCCACTGCTGGAGGTATTCAAAACCGGACTAGACATGGTCCTGGGCATCCTGCTGTAGCTGACCTTGATTGAAAAGGGGGATTGGACTAGATGGTATTCAGAGGTTCCTTCACCCGTCAACCATGACGAGATTCTGTTCTTCATACTGACTTTAAGTTTTCATAGAATGAGAGAATATGTTGAGTTGGAAGGAACCCTCAAGAGTCATTGAGTCTAACTCCTGGTCTTGCCCACGAGTGACACCATGAACGTGACAGCATTGTCCAAAAGCTTCTTGAAGTCTGTCAGGCTTGGTGCTGTGACCACTTCTGCGAGGAGCCTGTTCCAGAGCCCAACCACCCTCTGGATGAAGAACCTTTTCCTAATATCCAACCTAAACCTCCCCTGACTCAGCTTCATCCTGTTCCCTCAGGTCTTGTCACTGGTCATGAGAGTGAAGAGATCAGTGCCTGCCCCTTCACTTCCCCTCACAAGGCAATTGTAGTCTGCTACAAGATCTCCCCTCAGTCTCCTCTTCTCCAGGCTGAACAGACCAAGTGACCTCAGCCGCTCCTCATACGGCTTCCCCTCAAGGCCCTTCACCATCCTCATGGCCCTCCTTTGGATGCCCTCTAATAGCTTAATGTCTATTTTTATAACATGGTGCCCAAAACTGCACACAGTTGTCCTTAAATGGCTCATTAAATGAAAGCTGGCCTTTGTAAAGGGAAAATAGAAGTCTGTGTTGCTTCCAATAGTTATAATGTGCTACCAAGGGAAGGGCTCAGTTCTAGTGAATGTGATTTTTTTGTTGCTGTAACTTTCATCCTTTTTCTGAGGACTTTCTTTTCCTTCTTTAATTCTTTTGGCAAATTACGGAAGGTGTTTAGTAGAAGATGAAAATTCTTTTCTCTGCTCTAGGGGAAGAATCCTGGGCCCAAGTGCTCATAAATTTTGCCCGATGATGCCCAGATATACATTTAGGGCTGTTAAAAAGAATAATTCAAATAACAGAATTGTTCAGTAATAGAGTAATAGAGTGCATTTTACTCTTGTGCTCCTAGTAAATTTCTTCCATGTATGGAGAGAAGAAAGTGTTAAAGTCCCACCACAGTTTTATTTAATTCTTTTAGCTCAAAATTTACCAGCCCTATTTCAGTTATATAAGTGTTTATTAAAATGGTCACCTGCAAAAAGCCAAATATTCAGCTTTTCAACATTTTATAGTGCTTCAGGTATGTTCACTGATTAAGCCTCTCAACATCCCTGTGATGGGGATGAGTTGGTATATATTGTAAATTAATAGCTAAGGAAGTTAATAATTCAGTCACACAGCTTTTTTATTTAAGCTTTAGTCTTTTGACTTCTAATTACATGCTGTAGCAACCTACTATGCTTCCCTGGTAGGGAAAGTCCTTTAATGAAGAGCTTTATTCCAGGAAATATCTTGTTCCCCTCCTGCTGATCAGAAGAGCTCTGCTGGATGGATTTCTGCATCAATGGGGTAAAAATGATGGATTTTACTCTGAGAAAAACTTTGGAAGGCACACCTGAAGTTTGATTGGCAGAAGCAAAGGATTTGGATACATGTGGCATTAAGTGAGGGCAGAGGTTGGTTAAAGTGTATGAAGCACTGTCATTCATTTGCTAAAGACCTACTCATGAAACAAGAAAATATGCTGGTAGCAGCACCTGGGTAATCTTTCCTCTCGCTCCCCCTCAAACCCAGGATTGGAAATATTCAGCAAACTTTTAGGTCTGTCTTCTGGAGAAGATAATCTGCACCCACGGCTTTCTTTCTATGTGAGGAAGGATTTGAGTTGTGGAAAAGGAAATCCTGACAGTAGGTCTGAGAGGGGCAAGTGTGCAATATTAAGCTGGCTAGTTTAGCTCTTGGAATGATTCAAAGAAGCCTTAAGATTATTCTAATATTTTCCAGGTCAACACTGGCTCCAAGCAGCTGCTCCAGCAGCTGGAGAGCTGCGGTTGTGAGCTGCTGCTGACATTTGCCTACATCACCTCCGCAGGGAGGAAGAAGGATACAGAGTCGGTGTTTCTGACTTTGCGGTGCATGAATTCCCCATGCAAGGAGAATCTCTTGCTTGCCAGCCAGTGTGGCTTTATGGCTCCTTTGGGCTGCTGCAGAGATGTTCATCAGAGCCAAGATCTGTGCTGAAATAAAACAGGAGATGGCTGCTACTACCTGTAAGGGCACAGCTAATACTTTTCACCCATTTCCATCCTTGCTTGAACTCAAGCAAGTGACTTAACATGTCTATTCCATATTTTGCACCCTCTGTAAAGATACGTGGCTGAGAAACATTTCCAGGTTTTCTTCCAAGAAGCTTGGAGCATCTGTGAAGTTGTATATAAGAGTGCTCAGATATGATTTTCATCACTATTCCTTGTAAAAGGTCGTCAGATGTGAGATGTGTGTTGATACAGATGTTTATACTGGGTGGTGATGGTGGGGCAGGACCTGGGTCAGAAAGGCAAAGGTCTGTACAGTTTCCTTGATGTCCAGACCCAAACTTTTTCTCCAGCACCAAATGTATCAGGCACTAAATCAAAATTTGAATACTTCCGTGCCTGCTTTTCTCTCAGAATGCCGACAGGACACTTTCTGATGTCACTGTCATTGCAGCTTATGTGATGCAAATTCTCCCTCTCTGCTACTGGGCAATGTCTCTCAGGGGACCTATTTCATATTAAAAGACTGGCCTCTGCTCTCAGTAACCTCGGTATAAATCTAGAATAAATTTTATATTGTCAACAACAATTATACATGCCACTCAGGGCACAAGTTATGGATGCAGGTCCTGCCCGAAAGTTGATTCAAAGCTGTGATGATTAGAATGTTTCTCTCACTGCCTGGTACAGATATTTCCCATCTGCTTAATTTTTGGCATGGGCTCGTTCTTTCCTTTGGATCCACATTTTCATTCTGTGGTGCAAAACCAAACTTGTATGAGTGCTGAGTATGACCTGGCCATGCTCATTTCCATCCATTTTCTTGGGTTTGAGCAGACTGTCCATTAATAACTGTGACCTCCAGCACTTTATTTCTTCACCTGACTACATTCACCTTGGGTGGCATATGTTGGGCACATGAATACTGCTTTGGATAGCTCTTATTTTACCCATAGATTAGGAATAAAGTTGTCTAGCCTCTCTTTCAGACTCTACTTTTTTTGTCCAATTAATTCGAAAACAAGCAGTCCTTTCTTAAAAGAAGAATGACCACCAAAATGAACAACAAAGAAACTTAGAGCCAAACAAGAGTGCAAAATAAGATTCATGAAAAATGTAACAAGTACAAAGTCATCTGAAACTCTGTTTCAGGTTTGCAGATGCTGTGATATCCTGCCTGGTTTTTATGTCAGCCAAGGTTACAACCAAGCTGTAGGAGTTTACTGAATAAACCACTGAACACTGTGAATTCTCCCACTATACAATAATTACAGAAGTAGAGGCACCAGGTAAGTTTATGCTGATCCTCTGGGAACATTTTAAAAAAGTTTCACAGCCCTTAAAATTTCTCATTTCTAACCTGTCATAGGTTTGCCTCATGACTGCTCATTTTGCTGTGTTGTAAAAGCAGATAGAAAATTAGGTTTCTGGCTCAAGATCTCACTAAAACCATCATTCCTGTTTAAGTCAGCAATAGTCACATAACATTTAAGCCTGGATAGTAATTTCTTTCTACATCCACTGCAGCAACAGAGCAACACATTGCATGGCTTGAAATGCTTCTGGTCTAATTAGGAGAGCGTACAAAATTCTGTGTAAAGATAATCTGAAAAGATCTCTGGAAATAATAAATAAGAGGAGTCTTATTTCCCATTCTGGGTATCTCAAAAATGAGAAAGGAATCTTTAAAACATGGATTCTGTTGACAAGATCATTAAATAGCTGCGATGATTACACGGGCTTTGAGCCCCAATGAGGAACTTTTGCTATAATTCACAGAAAAAGGGGGGTTTTAACTGTCTGATACACTTCCCATCTAGTAGCTCCAAGTATCTGGATCCTGTCCAAGTGCACCTGAGCACAGCACCTGTTGTGGCAAAGAGCTTAACAATGCACATAACTTTAAGTACATTAATTATCCCCCCTTTATAGAGAGCATTACTCAATTGAGGGAAGTGTCCTTGAAATGAAGGACATTCATGTAGCCTTGCTGGATCAGAACAGAAGTACCCAATACATTATGGGATTGCATTTGTGAAATAAGGACTCATTTATAGTTTCTTTACATACACGACTGAAAACACAAACTCTTATTAGTGTATTCAGTAGTCAGTGGAGAAATTAGGAAACTAGCCTATAAAATCACTCCTGTTGGGACATTAAACAGCTATTAAAAATTGAATTGATTAAGGGTTCAGTATAATTCTAGAGAAAGGTGGTTAAAGACTTAAATACCTGCTTTCTCACTAGGTTGACAAATCAAAAGAAAGGCCAGCTGCTGGGAAGCTGCATTCAGAGAGTGCATTTTTACTTTTAAAAATTGAGTGCATTGTCAAATATATCAGCAAATTCAGCTGACAAATCGGTTTTATTTCTCTGTGATTACTTTCCCTGCTTTGTTCTGTACCTCTTGGGTGTCCTGTCCAACTGAAGCAAAACGCAGGAGCAGAAGAACACGGAGGCTGGGAAAAGACAGAGATCCTTTTAGGGTGAGCAGAGTACTACTCCATATGAGCCGCGGTTTGGGGCATAAACTGCATGTGCTGTAAGGGAAGGGTTGGTTTTGGTTTCATATTTTTGGTGGGGGTAGAATAAGAGTTTCAGGTCAATTGTCTCTCAACAAAGAATCCGTCACTACTCCAGGAATCCAGCAGTAGATGGCCTTTATTCTTTTTCAAATATCCAACAGGGTTTTGCACTGTTCCTCCTGGAGTGGATGAGCCACCCTTTAAACCATGTCAGAAGCTGAGTCCCCATGGCTGTAGCTGTGGTAGGTGGTATGGTAGTTTGATTGGCAGGTCTAGGTTTAAAAACAGGTCATTAAGTCTCACTTCTACAAGGAGACATGATCTGGTACAAATCTCTGCTTGCCTGGGATGCTAGGGTCTACCTGAAATTCTGGATGTACCCAGGAATCTGCCCTTCTGCATTTAAGTGGGAGATTCAATCTGATGAGAACAAAAAGCTAACACCCAATTTGCACTGTTGGCTGAGTATTTTACACCAGCAGGGGGATAAAAACTGAAGGAAAAATTTCATGAGGTCCCTTAAAATACCACCCTCTCATGTAATTTCATAAATTCTTACTACATTTCTCTGAGAGTGCAAGTTAAGGAAGTATCTTTTGCCTTGAGGCTCCTTATATCCTGTTCCTGATGATTCTCTGGTTGACCGGGTGACCTATAAAGGTCCTTCCAACCAAAACTGTTCTATGATGTTCTGGAGTGACTTCTGCATGGAAAATAGCCTGTAACCTTAACTGAACAGAATCATAATTAACCAAGGGTTAAACTTCAGCCCCATTTAGACCAAAGAGGAATCAAAACTGAACAAGATTGAGGAAGCAGTGCTGAAGAGATGTTCTTAGAACAGGTTTCTTGGCTATTTTAAGTCCCCACTTTTCCAGGGTGGGCTGTGGGGAGCCAGGAGTGGTCTTTTTGAGGTGCTGATGGCACACATTTTGTGGGAAGGGACAGTTTTGGGTGGGAAGCTCCTCCCACTCAAATTCTGTGCTGGTGTGTCTCTGCCAGCTTTAGCATGGTTTCTTCTGGTGAAAAATCTCTGCCTTCTCACATTTTATCTTCCTCTGCTATCTTCTGAAATCTGAGATCTGTGTGTTTTAAGATTTTGCTTAATCTATTTTTTTTTCTACTCCGTTAGTTATTGTACCCAAACCACAGCCAGCAATGGGGAATGCTTTTCACTGACATATATTTCATTACTCATCTGAGAATGAGTGGGTTCAAGACCAATGCAAGTATCCTACTTGAGAAAAAAGGTCTCAGTTTCATTCAGTGCCAATGTTAAAAGTGTCCATCCAGGATATAACCAGCTCTCACTGGCAATCCTGTAAGTCAGAGTATTCTTGGTGCCAAAAAAATTGAGAAATTATTTCTTGCTTCTGAAATGTAAAAGAAAATGAAAGCAATTTACTCCCAGGGTGATCCATAATACCAAAGGCCTTTCTGGCCATAAGTTAGACTGAAAAAGAAGCCTTATGCAGTAGTGTTGGGTAAGGAAAGCTACATGAACATTGCAAGCAGTAATAATATGAGACTGAACCCCGCCTTCATCAAAAGATTTTAAAAAATATCAAACTCTTCTCAAAAGGTCTTCCAAGCCATTAATAAACAGCTTCTCGGCCATTATCTGCTTAGATTAATATACATGAGAAGATTCTGTACATGTAACATCACAGAAGATTATGCAAGATAACTCTTTGTAGAATTGCTATAATCTGGTGATATATTGACCTTAGTGGATTGAATAATTTGTGACAAGCTTTTTTTGTCTCTTTGTCTGTTTCTTTGTTTTTTAGAGCCAAAGTACACCCATTCTTGCTATGGTGTTTTATTTTCTGGTAACAAGCATATTTTTTAGCAGGATTAAAGTCTCAATTTCACCTGTTTGATTTATACCAGGACTCGATCAGGTTACTTCAGGTACTCAAAGCAGTGTTTATAATTCAGCTGGTTCAAAAAGAAGGATTGAAAAAGCTACATACAAAGGAAAAGAATATCCTTTTTGAACTCTTTAACATCCACAGATGTCAGAACACCGGCTAAGTCCAACTACTGATATTTGAGTTCGGAATGCAAACGGGGAAATGGGAGGGAAATATTACTTTTTTAAGAGCAATGCATAGAGATATGGAACTGGAAGGGTCCACCTGGGCTGAGGCAAATCTGTTTTTCAAGTACTCAGGTCATATAATCATGCCGGGAAGAGGATTACATTGCACCCTAAAACTAGAAGGAGATTGTGTTCTGTTTTGGATTTGTTTTACTACTTTCCCACATGAAGAGGGCTCTTCTGCCCATCTTCTGACCTCCGTCTGAATCTGTGATCATGACAAATCGATGATTTTCACTGCATGTATTGTCCTTTAGCTCTTCATCTTTCCTAGAAGGTGTTTATTCTCTGTTATGCTTGTGGACAGCATTCATAGCTCCTGAAGCCTTTGTTTCACTTCTGTTTGTATCCTTTTGGAAGATGAAGCTGTTAATTTCCTTAATTATCCTGATTACCTGCTTGTGATTCAATTTTTTTTTCTGTTTAAATAAGACTGCCCAGAAGCATGCTGCAGTTGGTGCCTCTGTGACACCAATCAGCTCTATAATGGCACAAACACTTCCCTGCTTCTACCAGAAACATTTTTTACCTGATAACAACAAGGACTGTATTTACACCTTCCATCATGGCTCAGTCATCCTGTCGGCCATGAATAACCCTCAGGCCTTTTTCCCTGTCTGTCATCACTGACTAATGAGTTCTCAGCTCAGAGAAAAGCTTCTTGTTTCTAGTCTGTAAGTGCAAGCTGATGCCACTTTTGTGCTAGGCAATTTGATTCCATTTCCACTACTCCTGTTCTTGAATGTCTCAGGTACTTCCCACGCAATATGCTAATGCTCATCTTTACCAATGACATCCCTCAGCAAATGTCGTAGCTCACTCCTGTTTTTAACTTAAGTCGTTATATGAAAATATGAGATGTCAATGGTTCATGCTGATTTTTCAGCTACAGCCATAGTCAGCTCCATTTTGCCCAAGAAATTCCATTTAAAATCCATACCACTATATTTCTTCCACTAATCTCTGTCTTTTCCTGCTTAATAAATATTTTCCCATGAGACATTTCATCAAATGCTTTTCTCATGCCAAATTTGATGAAGGCTCTGCATTTATTTCATATGGAAAGTCACCTATAAAAGAAAACTGGTAATTTTATTTTGTGTTGTCCTCCAAACCATGCACTCAATCATTAACTCTTCCATGGGCTCTTTTTTCCTTTGTCTGCTGCTGCTACTGGCAATACACATAGACCTAAATGTCTCCTCGCAAGACAACTCAATCCCTCATTCAAAAAAATCCCTTGCTAATCTTTAGAACGCTTACAGTGACGTCTTTTTATTCCCTTTAAAAATCCAATTTCTTTCCTCTTTTAATCTGATGAAGGTTTGCCATCAAGTCCAGGTTGCGGGAAGACTAGAAGTCATGATCCTTTACAACAGAAATATTTTAGGAAATAAAACTCAGGTTATCTCATTCTTCAAATTTTAAGAATTATTTAGGCTGCCAGATGAAGTATTCTTTATTGTTTTCTACTGCTGCCACACGGACATTTTTCTGCACCTATGTGCCTCAGACAGCTAGAAGGACATTAGCTAATTATCTAGTTAAAGGACACCCAGTTGTGAAATAGATGAGTTTTCCTCCTTGTTTTTATCTTGTCTTCTGATAAGTTTTAAAGTGAAACATGGAGGCAGAAGAGTAAGTTTGAAATAGCATCTGCCCAGGCTATGTTTGGTTTTTTCTAGGGCTCTGCACACCAGCCTTCCTGAGCTCCTAAATTCATTCTTTATTGCAAAAGAATGAATGTTAACACCACATTTCATTTCAGTCTTGACATTTCAGCAAATTTACCTCTCTGAATCACTAACTGAACTCAACAAAAGGTTTTTATCTGCTGATAACTTTCCATCGGAGAGATTTAAAGTGCCAGATGACATTAGCTCTAGCTCAATGATGTTATTAAATTCTCACCTTAAATCTCACATACAGAAAGCTCTTGTCAGGTCACATGAATGAGATGATTGCATTAGTCATACTGCAAGAGTGATACTCATTCCACTAAGTTCACTGTACTCAGACTGAAGTTTGATCACTGAGAGGGCACTTCATATCTAACATGATGTGGTTTCTTTATGTCGTGGTGTTTTTACTAGTTATATTCTTGTCAATGCAATTTATACCCTCTTTGCTCTGTAGTAGGCAATCCTCAGTATACTTGCTGCTTTTGTTAAGCTGTGATCTGCTACAGTAAAAAGAAAGACCCCGTGATTTGTTTATTCAAGACATTTCTTCTGTTCATAGTTCAGCTTGAAACTAACTCTACACTTTTGAAGTACAGTGTCCCTGAACTGGCCTCTGAATTGCAAAAACTAAATTAGCATGAATGACATTTTGCATGTGGGAATTTATGCAAGGATCTACTTGTGAAAAGTTTAAACACACCAGCTGAAACATTGATGAATTATGAATGATTATAATTAAATGGTTTTATTTCTCCATTGTTTTTATTTCTTTTCCTCTTTTTTCTGGTTTCTCTTAACCCGGTAATATCCAGATGGCTTAGGATAGCAAGATTTCTGTGTGTGTACACTAATCTTAAAGGAAACCAGTGCCACTGACTAGATTTGGGGATTAAAATGAATTTATCTACGGATTAAGAACTCCATATGCCAGTTTTAGTGGGTGTTATGAAATAGGAATCAGCTAGCTACAGAATTCCTAATACACTTATGTACTTTTATAGCCTAAATCATCTTAGTATCAGAGCTCTTCAGCAACTTGAATGCACCTACAACACCCGTGTGAGTTAAAAGGGTTATCTCCTGATTCTCCTAAAGGGATAACTGAAGTGCAGGAAGATTAAACAGCTAAGTCAAAGCCAGTAAGAAATCTGCAGCAGTCTCAGAGCTAAAAGACAGTTCTCTGGGTTCCAGGTCATTGCCTTGAACAGAAAGTTGTTTCTCCCTCCTTGCAAGACAACCTTACCAAAACGAGCAGCGCACCTCTCAAAATGTTCTGTGCAGGAGAGTTCCTTAGGCAGGGCAGAGCGGGAGGCAAATCCCTGTCCTCCCTCTTTTCAGGCCTGTAAATCTCTCTGTGGCTTGTTTTGTGGAAAAACACAGGATGCTTTAAAGACTTGAATTGTGCCTTCCAGCCCTTCTGGTAATTACAGGAGGTTTCTAAGTATCAATGTTTTATAGCTGGTGAAAAGGGAAGATGTAGTACTTGGTCATTTTATTGCTGTAAAATGAAGCTGTGTATGAGCCAGGCACAGATTTTTGCCATCCTGAGATTGTCCTGTGCCTCATCTGCCGAACCCAGCATCATCACTGGAGCACACCCCTCCTCACTGGTCGTGCCAAGGAAACAGCAGCAATGCTCAGCAACGCACCAGGAATCTTGCAGTTGATTAAGATTTGCAGATGGTTTAAGAGTAGATTTTTAAGTAACATTGGGGTATCTGTGTTGCATATAAGTCTCATAGAATTACGATGGCACTGCTTTTTCTATGTTCCTTAAATCAGTTGTCCCAGCCTCCTGTTAGCGTGTGTGCCACACCAGATTGTAGTACAACCTTATTCCCTGTGACTCAAAAGCATGAAAACTGTATACCTACAGATACCTGTGTCACATTTGTGCAGTGAAAATGTCATTGGAATTCTGTGCTGAACAAAACCAGATATGCTTATCTGGTGTCTTTTTTTAATGTTACAAATTCCAAACAAAAACACCACAAGGAAATTTCTGGGAGTCCCAGGGCACACCTTTCTGGTGTTGGGGCTAAATGCCTCCTTCAGCAAGGACTATTTTGTATTCAGCCTTTCTTTTCATTTTACCTTTTCTCTTGAGGTTTAAATATTTTCCCCTTGCTCTTCCCTTTTTCTGATTTCTTTCCAAGAGCTGTAATAAAAATATAAAATCATTTTGATGCACACCACTGGCTTGTTCAGTATATTTTCCATCAGCCCTGGGACTGTTGCTCCTGGGTTTCAGTCCTCAGCTGGAGTACTTCTCCATGTCCCACAAGTGTGGGTTTCACTCTCTCCTGACAGCCCAAGCTCTATTTTCTGCTTTAATCTGCTGCAGGACAGGGCAGTGAAACATCTAATTTTTGATACAGTTTTCCACCAGTGTTACCACACAAAGCTGGAATTAGCCTGGCTTCTCTTGGTTTCTCACCAGTTTTGGCTGAATGGGGGCTGTCCAAATCTTTTCTATGGACCCACGGTGCTGATGAGGAGCTTCCCTCTCTTGAAGTGCAGTGCTGAGATCAAGGGGCAACTGGGACCATGCTATGGGCTAGTTCCTGCAACACCCTCCACATTCCATGAGCCCAGGACTGTACCTTTGCCCCGTGCTCCAACAAGAGCAGCCAATGTTGAGTGCTCCAAAATATCCATGCAAGCAGTGTTAAATGGCTGCTGCTGCCTTCAGAGCAGTAGTGCAGTGGTGCTGGGCCCCGCAGGATGCCATTTCTCCTTCGGCCTGGTTTGGCTATGTGGACTGTGAGCCAATGGATGAGCTTTAACCTTTGTAGATGAGCAACCTTATCCTTGGGATAGACCCAAACCTCTGCCCTGTGGTGGTGCGTGAAGCGGCATAGGCTGTGGTGTGATGTGTCACCAGTCTCCTGTGTGTAAACTTTGTGCTTTCAAGCTTTTTGGCCTTCCTGGTTGCCGACGGTGACACTCTCTAAAGCTTTTTCAGCTTAGTGTACTGGCATTTATTTACAGCTCTGCCTTGACTGAGTTTTATGTTATTCTTTCACCGGGAAACACATTGTTCACAAAAGCAAGGGACTAATAGCAGACTAGAGCTAAACCTAGTAAAAGCAGGTGTTATGCAATTTGTCACTGCATGACTCTGCTAATGCATCTTTAGTCCAGGACTGCAGTACCCCTGCCATGTTTTAAAGTGCAGAAAGATAAGCGTGTGCTGTATCCTGGAGTGCCTTAGTCTATAAATGTAATTCAGAAATATGGGAAACAGTGCTCTGAATCTGATGGCCTTTTCCGACACAATTACAGGAGCAGCGTGAGGTGTTGAACATTTGCAGCAAGGGTGCACACAGCAAACGGGAAGTTGGATGTACAGGCTGTTAATTCAAGCCTAGATAAGATTCTGACTAAGAGGGTTTTAATTTGTTTTTTACCCTAATATGATGCTTGTATGATAGCAGTTTTACTGAGAAGAACCTATTACAACCTGTGCTCATCTGTAGAGCCACATTTAATGAGGAGGATACCTCACAGCTTTTAATGGGCCTCTACAGACTTCAAGGATATGAATCTAAAAAAGCCTTGAAAATCAAAATGTTTTTATTTGAGTGCAGATGAAGACACTTTAATCTGGAAAAAATTGTGTGGGGTTTGAAATGAAATGAAAAGGGAAACAGATGAAAAAGAGAGCATTTTCTCTCAAAATAGAGAGAGACGGAGACACTCAAGGCATTTGATCCCTTAGTGCCTTGTTTGTGTCTGTCTTTGTGCTTTCAGGATCACTTTCAGGGAATGCACCAGGAATATTCCTCCAGTACTCAGTGCTCCTGCTGAATGAATGGGGATTGAAGACTTTCAGTACTGTAAAAGAGAAGCTTAATTCCGGGGGTCACAGGTAGGAAAGCATACGCCTGGGCTGCAACCTCCAGGTGCACACCCTCAGTCTTAAATCACATTGGCAAAACTGGCCAGGCAAGGTTGTGCTGTCCACTAACAATTTTTCAAATGGCTGAACAGCGACAAATCATTCCTCTGGTTACCCACTGAGACCTCAGTGAATAATCGGAGCCTGCAAGAAAGCCTGGAAATCAATAATCCCTGGCTCATGAATAGTTAAGAACTAGACAGAGGATGGGCAAAGCAAGCATGAGCAGGTGCAGCCTTACTGGGAAGGCACAGTCTCCATCATTTCACCTGTATATAATCAGAGGAAGCTTTTTCCTGATTTCACTCAGCTACAGGTGGTTAGCTGGTGCATGTAACGAGTCTCTGCTTACGGGTGTGTTTGGCTTTCAGTTTCTTCAGGGTATAGAAGCAGATTTTGTGAATAGGTAGATGGAGAAATCTGTTTTTCATACATGGTTCTCTTTGATCTTACATGTTGGAAGTATATGATGTCTAAGCAATTTTCCTGGCAATGAGTTATGACACCATCTCAGGAGGAGGTTTTGGGGTAGGCTAGAGTCCCTTGATCTACGTGTGTGTGCAAATGAGTGTTCATACAGCAGGATGGCAGCTCTTTAAAGTAGTATCATCAGAGAAACACAGTGCTCTTGCTCATTGTATATACATGAGTCATTCTCTTAGTATTAATACTTTGAGAATTTTTTCTCCTCTCCCATTTTGTATTCAGCAGAGAGTGTGAGAAATAAGACATTTTCTTTGCATTCTAATGGGGAAAAATTCTCAGGACTGGTTACCTTTCAAGTGTTTATCAGTAGAAGATGCTGTGGACCTGATATTATTTGGCTTTGTTGCCTTTTTTCTGATTGTACAGGTTGTGTATCTCCCAGCATTGTGAGTGCTTGACGAGGCACTTTTTTCTATAAAGAGCAGAGATTGTGTTCCGTGGGGGAAATCTCATCATCAGCCCCAAGCATTGCTCTATAATTTTCTCAGCTGTAAGGAATGTCATTCTTCCAGGCACTGCTACCAAGTATGGCAGGTTGTCTCCTTTTTCCTCTCATGCACTTGTGTTACTACGCCTTCATCAGGAATACTTATTACTGCAGTCTCTTGCATAAAGAAGTAATAGACATACACTAAGGCAAGCAGAAACACCATGTGGCCCTCAGTATGGCCAGGCCCAAGCTCTAGCTCCTCTTCAGAAACACTGAATTCAGATGGGCTGTGTCTGTCTTGAATTTTGCTAATATTTTGGCCCAGGTTTGGATGATGCTTTAAAGATATTTCTGCAAGAAAAGCTGAACCTGCTAACTTTTGCCCTTCCTCAGCCTTGTGGGCCATCCTCCAGGGCCATGCAGACATAGGGGTTCACACAGTCATTAGTCCTGGCTGTGGCTCTTTCCACACAGCATAAGGCTTGAGCTTGTGCTAGTGATACAGATACAAAGGAGAAAGGACATGCCTATTGCTGGAAAAGGAAGCTCCTGCCTCTGAGGATATCCTCTGTACATTTCTGCTTGAATCAATCCTTCAGATACTGCCCTAAAGATTATTTGCCTTCTTTTACTGTGCCAGGTAATCCCAGTGTTTAACAATGAAGTATGCTGTTCCTGGCTGTTACTAATTAATATATTTTAACCTGTCAATAATTAATGTGGAAATTAGGAAGAATAATGCCGTGGAGGCTACAGGCTGAGATCTGCTGCCTGGCAACTGCGGATGTGCATATCCGTTATATCAGGAATTAGAAACTGGAGCAAGAACTGATCTGTCTGACATTTTGTAAGATGATAGAAATGGGCCCACTCAACAAACACTAGATTTATGTGAGGGTATGAGTGATATGTGTCTAGGGAAAAGATATTATCTCTCTTATGAAGGTGCAGTTAATACCAGACATCAATTAAGTATAGTTCATTAAAGCCTCTGGGTAATCTTATTTTTGGATGAGATCAGAGGAGCAACTTACAAGGACTGACAGAGGGGTTATCTTAGTAATAATCTCCACTTTTGCATCTAGCATCTCTCATAGGATGAGCTAAGTGAAGTAGCATCTAGACTGTAACAACAATAACCTTTTCAGCTGGAGAGACTGTACAGTGAAATATAATAATGGCTTACCCTGTTTGAAGTAGTTGCATTAGATAGGTTTATTGAGATATGCCAGTAGTGCTGATATGATAATGGTTGGTTTATGCACTCACTCCCCATCCTCAGAGGGGTAGATTTGCCTCTGCCATGTTCATGGGATGTGGCTTTACCTAAGACATTTCATTTGTACAGATGGAGTGACTGGAGGCATGGAAAATTATGGTACTCTTAAAGATAAGAGGGTGATGTTTTATTGCTTCTTCGTATTCTGGTTAAAATATTCCTTTATATATTGAGACATACAGTGTTTTAATGGAATCAATTTGAGAGTTGTTTTCTTGAATTTGACCTGTTGTCTCCACATTTTGAATCTTAAGGATAATGCCCTGGTTGCAGGGAATAAAGTAAGTGCTCAATAAGTGAGGTGCCAATGGCAATTGAGATCCCACATCTTATTTCCAGTTAGTGATGCGGCTGTCAGGCAAAGAGACAGAAGAAACAAATTTCTTCAACACACCTGGAAGAAACAGGGTGAAGCTTGGCATGGAGCCTAAATTTGCAGGGTAAACTTCTGAGAATGTCTCACTTTCCTAGGTTCTGCTGCCAAAACAGGCTCCACACTTGCATTTTGACATTAAAACTAAACACTTCTGGAAATTATTCCTCCTTTCTATTTTTCTGGTCTTTCTTGTGAAAGCTTCTGTGGCTCCTTGCTTCTGTTTAATTTGTGTCACAGCTGCTCCTGTGGAATGAAGCACGTGGGCTGGCTGCAGGGTGGGCTTGTGGCTGCAGGAGGCAGCGAGGAGACTGAGCATCGCTGGAGGCACAGGGGAACAAAGGCCCCCAGGGGGCTGCTGGAAGGTGTCAGGAGGGAGAGGGAAATGAGGACGGCCTGCGTGCCCGTGGCAGAGCTGGGCTCTCTGGGGTCATCCTTTCACCAGGGAGAGACAGCTAAAAAGGACAGAATAGAGAAACACTGCTCAGGAGAGGATTGTGATTTTAAGTCTCTAGATGCTAAGACAAACACTGTGCTGCCTTTCAGAAAGTAGCTGGCTGAAACTGCAGCTCTTTGAGTAGGATGATTTTTCCATGCTACTTTCTACTTCTTTGCTTGAAGTTAGAGCTTTATCAGTGCTTAGCATTACCAGCACTGGAACTTTAACTTGCAGACCCTATTTGCAGGGGAGAAAAAACATCTTCATTCTCCTCAGATCCCCCACCCCCTTGAAGTGAGAGGTCATTGAAGTGATTCTTACCAAAAGCTGCCATCCATGCAGCCCACAGGACCCTGCAGAGGACCAGTGCTGCCAGGCACTTCTCGTTAAGTGCTGTGCCACTGCCATCCACCTCTTCCTGACTCACCACCTCCTTCCTATTCCCTTCTTCCTGCAGCGCAGAGCCTCAGCCTTGCTTGCTCTGGGTATAATAACATCTACAGCTCTCCCGAGCTTGACACAACCTAAAGTAGGCTAGGTTTATGGCAGTGTGTTTCAGCTAATCCTTGTTCATATCTGGGGTTTTCTCTTTCAGAGACAAGTCATGTCAAATGCTGTATAATGAGAGAAAACTGGAAACGCTGACTTACTGAAAGGATTATTTCCCATGGGCTGTTCATACCATCATGCATGGCGTTCGAGTTTTCTGCTTCCCACAACTCTCCCCAAAGCTTTTGGGATCCTCAGAAATCTTTTTCTAGTAATTATTCTGCTTTGTGGATTTGGGTCTTTTCCACTACCTGTGTTAATTGGACAAACAATGGTATACCACATCCAGAGGAAAGAGATAATCCATGGAAGTTCTTAGGCTTGAGGGGGATATTCAGAATAGCATAAAAGCAAATCTGGTGATACAACATGAGGCCAAGCAGAGTCATTTCCCAAAAAACCCAGCTTGAAACATCCCTATTAACAAAGTTTCTGCACTCTACTTAAAGAACTGGCAGTAATATAGCCTGCTTCAAAAGCACTCAATTTTACTGTATTACCTGCCTTGCTGCACTATAACCAGCAGAGTTCTTTGTCGAGCCATGCTGTGCCTCAGTCTGCAGCACCCATCAGCTCCTATGGAAGAGAAGATAAGAGAGAAACATGTTTCATGGTGCCAGACTCTGGCCAATGCCCAGCTTGCCCTCATTTTCAGGGCAGCCCTGACACATATTTCTGCTGTGGGGTTTTGAGGTAACAGTGCTGGGAAAAAAAAGTGTCTGTGGGGCTGCTTCACCCTTTCAGGGCACAAGGAGACTCACAGCTTCCTGAAATGGAAGGATTTTAGTTAAATAATCCACCCTTCCCTCTCCTCCCCCCTGCCCTTTTCTTCCTGGAAGCTTTTCTGCTGTGGTCCTACCCGATGTTGTTTTTCAGGTTTATTTGCTTCTGTCTACATATGCAAACCTGATGTTTTCCTTGTCAGAATGCTGTCCTCACACTAGAGCAGACTGAGCAGGCTTTGCTGAGCTGGTTGAGGCAGGACTCTGTATCTCTTCGTGACACCCCTACTTTAAGCTTAGCCTTGGCCGCTGCTGCTACTTGTCACCACCTGAGGTCCCACTGAAACCTGAGTTCCTCTTCCCTGCAATGTACAGTTAAATTAAGTCAGCATTGCTCCCCAGAGTGTGCATGATGCAGAAGGAGGAAGGACAGGAGGTGCAGAAGACAGGAAAGGGTAGATGGTGAGCTAGTTGTCTTTTCTATTTATGCTCTTAACGAGATGAATTAAGAAAGGCACATTTAATAGCAAATCTCACTACAGCTTTTTCTGAAACATCTTTTCTGTGAGGCTGAGAGAGACTTCTAAGGTTGATGTTCTCATTAGACAGTGTGCTACTGAAGGGCAGCTAATTAGCAAAGCCACAGTATTTTCGCTATTATGGTAGGTTCAATCACATATTGCAAAAAGATGGGAGATATGAGCGTCTCCCTGTCTGTTTTCAAAATGCTTCCTTTTCTTCAGGCTGGCTAAATACATAATTTCAGGGTTTATTCCAGTTCACATCAATATCCCAAATTCTCAAAAAATATATATGAAATAATTTGCTGTTCCAGCACAATTTCTGTAAACATTTAATCTCCCACGGTTTTTGTGTATATACATTGCCTTTTACCCCACTGCTTGCATTCACTGGACATCTATTAATGCTCTGTAACCAAAGGAAAGAAATAATCTTTTGAAGTCTTGGCACTGGAGGCAGAAGCTTTGAATGACATAAAATTATTGTGGTGATTTGTTTAAACGATTAAAATTTCTCCAGATTAGTTTTTCAGTTTATATGTTTGAACCAATTATAAAAACCAAAAAACAAAAACAAAACAACCAAATAAACACACCAAATAAACAATCCCCCTTGAGACCTCGGCAACTAAACCCCTATAAAATAAATGAGTATGAAAATATGATACATTCATTAAAAGACCCACAGACCTTTATATCTCCATCAAAACTTTGTGCAGTTATGTTGAGCATGGTGAGTTCATCTCCTTACACTGCCTTTCCAGATTTCTTCTTAATATATTATTTTTTTCAACCACAGTTCATCAAGATTGTCTCCTCTGTAATGTCAGAATCCAGATGATGACTGTCCAGTCTGTAAGACCCTTTATGGTCTTACATTTCTCACCTAGTCCCGTTGCATATCTTAGGGGCCTCAACAAACCTTGGAATAAAAAGTAGGAGCATATGACAGCAAAACCCATTGCTATGGAAGGCGTAAACCAGAAAAGACTTCACAAGAAGTATCTGCATCCCTTTTACTGGGTGGGTGAGTCATTGAGGTACAGCAAAATGCTTCAACCTTGGTCACCCAGACGACAAACAGCAGAGCCAGGACGAAAACCTGGGTATTTTGAACTCTGATTTAACCTACATCCCACTGGACAACCCTGACTTTGAGGCCATGTCATCTGGAGAATGTTGGTTTTTCTCTTCGTAAGCAGCAGACCCCCACAGAGATCTGTGAGAGCAAACCTACTGAAGGCAATGAGGATGACTTGGGTCTTATTTTCTTTCCCCAGGGGTAAAAACAAAAATACCATGAATCCCCCCATTCAAAATAGAGTTAGTAGATGGAAGGGTAAAAAGATACTGTCTTTTGCAAAGAGTGAAAGATACACAAGCCAAGAAGGGGCAATGAATTACATGTTGGTGTTAAGTATCCTGCTCATAGTAGTATAACTTTGCGAATCAAGAAATTCCTGTCCTGGATATGTGTGCTGATTCACTGAGAAAATGTGCACTGTTAAATCACTGTGTCATATTTCTTACCCATGCTGGGGTTAGACCAGAGGTTGCAAACTGGGTTGTCAAAACAGCACATGGGATTTCACCACTGTGAAATCCGGCTCTTTTAAACACTCATTCAAAATCTATCTCCACTTAAAGAAGCTAGAAGGTGGGAAGATATGCCAGGGGAAGGATCACCCTGCTGTAGGTGTGTTTAACAGCTCTGTTTCCCCCATCATCTTCTTCTGGCAGCCATCTGAAAGCAGGCTACAGATGAGGTGGACCTCTGGACTGAACCTAAGGAACCATCCATATATTTTTATGTGATGTTTCAAGGACCCAAAGAAATAAGCAGCGAGTGTCCACAGCACCAGAGCTTGTAAAAGCAACACTGTTGTATTTAACATTTCCTCTGCAGAGTACTTCAGCATTACTGTAAAGGCAATAGCAGATTATGCCCACAATGTGCGGTAGACAATTTCCTTTGATGCCTTTTGGGATAGAGTCAAGGAGAGGGATTTTCACTGCTATCATAACCCACACGGCTCTTGTGATTCTGTGTCATTTTGTTCTCAAGAGGAAATAGTATGATTGAAGAAAATGACACTGTTGTCTTCGATTTTTTTCATTTTTTTTTAAAGACTGCTTGGTATCAAAATGTAAATGAAGACTATTAGCAAAATCTGGGGTTAGGAACCTGCCTGTTGTTTTGTTGAACTTGGACCTCAGATTTCAGTAGCTTTTTTGTTTTTTGATTTTTTTTTCCTCAGAAATATTTGCCATGAATAATATTAGGTCACACGTGCACGTTAGGTATATTGATGCAATTTTTCTTGAGGGATAACCTAAATGAAACAAAAAATGATTGAAGGCTACTTATTTTGGAAGAATTGGGTTAAGTACAACTGGTTTGCTACAAGGCATTTGCCCTCTGACATATCGATTAGAATATTGACAACCTGAGCAGAAACAGCTGTTTAAAAAGCATTGAAGGATTTATCAGTAATCTCATTGAATTTTCAAAATCTTAATTTTCCCAAAGTCAACATTGAGAAAGATGCCTCCACTGTTCTGTCTTACTGTTAATGTGAAAATTGTCAAGGATTTGATAAGCACCAAGATTGTACTCTTTCAACTCAAGACTGGTGCATGTCACTGAAATGATGTGATATGATTTGCAATATCCTCTCTTCCCAGGCTTGGTTTGGCAGCTTGCATTGGTGCTGGGTGGCTGGAGCACATCACATAAAAGGTGCTGCATTTGACATCTCTGTGACCTCTTGCTGTCTCCTTTGTAAGTACTTCATTGGAGTTTTGTTGCTGGCTTTGCAGACTCAAGTAGTAGTTGTCTGGGTATTTTTAAAAAAATTATATTCCAATTTATACTTCAGGTCTTGTTCCTCATTGCAGGCAAATGCATATTAATAGCAGGAATATTATATGTTTGGCAAATTATATCAGAGCTGAAGTCTTCACATGCAGTACAAAACAACTATTTGTGCTGAGATGGATGGATGATTATTACCTCTTTGTTTTCTTTTTCATTATCCTTTTGAATTAAAATCTCCTTGTAAAGCAATTATCCTTGCTTTAACAGCTCTCTATATTGAATATGTCTCTGCCTCTTCTACACTGTTTTTTTTCCCTCTGCTTAGATTGAGTTTTAATTTTCTGTGATTTCTGAGCTCTAATTTTCTTGTTGTTTCATATTTGTACAACGTCCTGTTCAAAAATTCAGTATGCGCATACTCAATTTTATTTCTCAAATGCATGTAGGCCAAAAAGTAGCAGGAACCTTCTCTAAAAATTATATTTACAGCTCTAGTGGCAAGCACTCTCCTCCTACACTGGAAAGCTGTGAAAAACTGTCAAGATGTGAGTGTGCATAACAATGCTCCTGACGACTGGAGCTGATTTATTTTTTAACCATGGCTTCATTTTGTCAGTTACATCAAACAGAACGGGAAAGAAGCCCTTCCAATAAAAACCAGCAAACCACAGACTACACAACTACTTAAAATTACAGCATCTCAGACTGCTCCACCCTGTTCTGTAGTACTGCATAGACTGAACACAGGTACAATTATACCAAGAAAGACCAGTTGTGACTAGGTCTAACTCACTTTTCCAGTTCCAAAATAATCAGAAGTGGTCTCCCTATGTGTGACAGTACTTGATGACCTCCAAAATTCTTCCTACTACCTACAAGACTCACTTGAGGACAAGAGCAGAAGAGGACCTCAAAATTGCCAGCTGCCACAGGAAGGAAAGAAGAATGACTGTGGTTGTCATTGGTGTCACAGATCCCTGCAATGGCAATAGGTGCTCTCCTTGAAAGAAGACAGTGTCTCATAATACAGAGGAAAGCAAATAACTTCTTTACGCCTGCTGGTTTCTTTCCAACACGAACAGGAAAGAAACATCCCTTCCTGTCCTTAATTTCATGGTTGATTTCACCCTAATCATCTGATGCATGGGTGTCATCCTGTACATCAGCCAGGCACCTTTGACAATGTGAGGATAGTAAGGGGGCTAACTTTCCATAACTCCCTCATTACGAGCCACATTCTGATACTCCTCCTCGTGCTCAACACTCTCTTACCAAGGGCTGATTTGAAATGTGAAGTAAATGCAACCCTTGGCGGTGATTACAGCATATTTGGAGTCAGGCTGTAACTGAATAGTCCTGTTAGAGTCAATGGGAGTTCTTGTGAAATTGTGTCATTAAGTGGAGTAAAAGCGTTGTAATGTGGCTTTGCGTCACCTGCATGAATAACAACATTATTTCAATTCTTTATATGTAACATTTTCCTGCAATATAGCATTATCTTTTTCTGCAGGGTTTGCTGTACTCAGGATACATAAAACTGTGTCTGTGTTCTAAAGGGAAATATCAAGATACAAGAAATGACTGGTTTATTCTTCAGTTTGTATAAGGACTTTAACTGACTATCCAATGGAAATTTTAAAAAATCTAATAGTAGAGAGAAAAAACCATAAAGCCTTTGGCTACAACCCCGGTTTGTTTTCTCCATTTCATGGTCTTAAACTACTGGTAGTATTAAGGCTGAATCCTCTAAAAACCCACCTCATCTCAAAAGCAGCTAGAATGAAATGGAGATAGGAGAAGTCTAATACTGAGCTTCTGTCAAAAAGATGCAGGTGTGATGCCTGTTTCCTGCAGATTTCTGTGGTAACTCTTTCTCCCTTGTGACATGTTCTCTCCTAGACAGCCCCCAGGTGGATTGGTTTTTTTTTTTTGTTTGGTTTTTTTTTGTTTTTGTTTTTGTTTTTGTTTTTCTTGTTCCATGATGCTGGTTTTTGGAGGTTTGGGGGTGTTTTAATGGAAGTGCTGATTTGATTTTGCAAAGGTGTCCCGGTATAAAACAAAGCTTCTTGAGCTTATT
This sequence comes from Edolisoma coerulescens, assembly GCA_013397115.1. Lineage (NCBI taxonomy): Eukaryota > Metazoa > Chordata > Aves > Passeriformes > Campephagidae > Edolisoma > Edolisoma coerulescens. The sequence goes on from VWZW01007479.1 coordinate 2,859,681, forward strand.
AAATGAGATATCTTTCCTTGGCTAAATGAGCTGCCAGGACGTGCTTGGTACAACTGGGAAGAAAACCCACCTGACTTTTCAGCTGAGGATTGGGCACTCTTAAGCCTTTTGTCTGGTTTGTGAAATATCTCCATCGTTGGTCTTTCAGCGACTGATTTATTAGGTGCTTACTGTGTGCATTGAAGACAGGCCTGCATTCAGCCTCTTCTCATGGGATGTTATCCACAGTTCTTCTCCTCTTGGGTTTCTCCAGCTCTGGAAATGACAACAAAGTGGGTGTGCAGCACAGCAACCGGGAAAAAGGAAAATAATGTAGAAAATCTCCAACAAGGAAACACAGTATCAAGAAATGGTAGCTACTACCTCCTTTGCAAGTGATGGATGGGAAAGAAGGTTCATGAAAGGGTGAAGAAGTGTTAGATCCAGGTGTTTGGAAATTTGGGAGATGGAAAATAATGTCTGAGCACTTGAGTGGGCAGCAATCAGAGGTGGGGTAAGAAAGACCCTGGTAAGGGCTGAAAGGGGCATCAAGGGGAAAGGGACAAAAATTTAAAGTGAAGAACAGACATAAGCAAAAGAGATGGAGGTTATTCAGAGGCACATTTTCACTTTTTCTTATGCAGTGTAGGAGAGTACTGGCTCTGAGGAAGCTCGTGCTGGAAAAAGGATAAGGAAAGGGGAAAGATGAGAGTAGGAGGAGGGAACAGGTTTTCCACCATCAGCTTCTATAGGCCTAACAAATAAAACACCTTTTGCTTATCTGGAGAGCACATACAATTTGTATAGACAAGTGTCATTGTTTATTTTCAGCAGATAAATAAGTTTGCTATGGTAGGTGGGCATAACTGCTTGAAAGTCTGTTATGGGTACATTACTCAACACCCCTAACCGCCCCTGTCCTTCATGCTTACGTCTTCAGCAAGAGCATCTTGTTTTTCTAGACCTTAATTGAAAAACTTGGCGGAGCATTTTAGAACTGACTTAGGAACTGCAAATGAGTGTCACACCAGACTGGCGTTTTCATGTGCCGGCACAGCTCTCCCAATGCTTTCACGTGGTCTGTCGTAGGATTTGTTGTTATGACAAAAGATTCAGCTGTCAGAAAAAGAAATGCAGGGCACAGACAGTTGGGGACTGACCCGTCAGGTCGATGGATTGGCAAGAAAGCACACAAAGATGCTTCTGAAATTTTCAGGCTATGGTCTCACTGAATCACTCAGAATAAGAAAAATAATAATTTATTGGTAGCCTACGTTTGCTATAGTTCAGCTATAAGGTCCTCTCAGGGTGCACAGAGACAGATGCCTATGTGAAAGATGCAAGAAATATTTTCACAGTCAATTAAGGATGAGCTTCTCAGTAGAACTCTTCTTCTAAATTTCAGCAGCAGCTAGTTCATGTCCTGGGGCACAGCCCCTTACTCTTTGTGTAAGCATTGCTTCGCTTCCATAGTATAAGAAGAGATTAATGTCTTGGTGTCCCTTTAACTTGAAAAAGTCTGGATAAAAATTGCTTATTTCCTCCTATTTCTGGTCATTACTCTTTCTTAAGTGTGCAAGTCAGTCTTGCTTTGTACACAGCAGTCAGTAGTGTGTGGCCCCGTTATTCGTGTTCTGCTAGTCCACTAGTCCATTAGTGGAGAGCAGCACTGAATGTGGGATGCCTGTGTGATCAACAAATTGCTCTGGCTAATCCTCCGTGCACTGTCTTTTAACAACAAAGAGCAATCAGTCAAGAAATGAGCAAGACAGCCACAGGAATTCAGGCTTTTTTCCTCATTTTACAGATTTTAGGAGGTGGGGGGTTTTTTTTGTCCTTTTTGAATACAACTTTCATTTTGCTGCACAGCTTGAAATGCTGATGTTTCAATGTGGAAAATACTGACTTTTGAACCAAATATAGGATTTTCTGAAACTTGTTTTGGGGCATGGACATCACATCACCCATCAGGGAAAGCAAGCTTAATTCAGTCCTCAAATTTATCTTAGCTCAAAAATGAGAAAGATCAGTGGACCTTAGCAGATATTTATTTGCCTTATTGAATGGCTGAGCAGTTGAAAGACCCGAGAAACTGGTGTGCCACAGGGAGGAAAGGACCAATACATTTTCTGGTTGGAAGTTTTGTTGTAAATATGGGCAAGTTTTATAAAATCTCACGCATTTTAGGGCAATATACATCCCCTACAGCAGTGGTTTTATGAATGAAGGATAATGAAAATAATTCTAAAGCTTTTCTATCTTGTCATGGATCAGTTAGCAGAATCTGGAGATTGAAAGGACTTACTGGAGGGTCCCCTCTCTTTTATTGCCCAACTTCTACAGTTACTCTAACTTCAGCGATAGTTTCCGAAGTCTTAGCTAAGTGCCCTAGCTTCAAGATGAAAAGTTTATATTATGTGTCAAACTCGTCTTACATAAAAACTGCATCACAACATTGGTATACATTGAATTGACATGATATTCATTGATTTTTCAGCTTGTTTCCCCTTGGTTATCAGCAGAAAGAGAGAATTATAAAGTAGCTATGCAAAACATTTGAGCCTTTAGTGTTTAATACTAGATGAACTGGCTTCATGCTTGCTGAACTTGTGTACGAAAAGAAAAATGTTTGATGAGCTCAAGCTAAGTAGAAGATATCTTTTCCTCTTGGACAATGACCTGATCACTCCTGCTTCTAACTGCCAGGTCTGACTGATTATTTTCTTCAGTGCTGAAAGGAACATTCCCCAAATTTGCCAATGCAACCTTGGCTGTTGCTTTTTGTTTCCAATTTACTTTTTTTTTAAAAAACATGTGGGCAGTGTTTCCAACCAACTGGGAATTTGGTTTTAAGGGAAGGGAGGTGCTCAAGCAGAGCTGCACAGTGCTGATGTAATGCAACAAGGAGAGGTATTCAAACCAGCCTTGAAGAACAGTTTCGAAAAATCCTTTTGGGAGATATATGCTCTAGTATCATAAGAGCTGTGTGCTTGTCCCCTGCCCTCCATAGGTATAAGACCACCAGGACCCCAACAAAAACTGCATGTTCTCAGACCATGTAATTCAAGATCATAAAGACCTCAGTTTGTAAAGTCTCTCTTTGCCAGTCATTGCTGTGCTGCGTACAGCTACATAAATGAATTTGTTTTCTGTCCTCACCACTTCACACTTGCCTGTTTAGTTTCTGATGGATTGGTAGCAGAAGACTTCACGTCTGGGAAGTCACACCCAGTCAAAAAAGAGTTGTGGCCCCTGCAGTACTTCTCAAAAAAACTTTGGAATGTGTTTCTCACATGAAGATCGCGGATGGGTTTCTCTTGTGAGATGGCAATAATAATCCCTTCTTTGGTCTATCTTCAAGACATGTCATGTAACAAAGAGCTGAGCTAATGTTCTCTCCCCGTGACCCCCTTTCTGAATGTTTTACCCTCTACTGGTGTTTCTCCTGGTTTTCAGTTCTTAATGTGCCAAAGAGAACAGCTCGCTTTTGACAGTGAAATCACATTTGCAGGGATTAAAAAAAAGAAAACATTTGTCCTTATCTTGTTCCTGAAGACACCAACTGCCCCAAAATGTGCCATCCTCTATATTAGTTTTCTCAGTTGTCCTGCCTCATGTTGTGGATGGATTCTCTCTACACCTTCACATCCCTTTCCTCCGGTCCCTGGCATGGGACAGGGAGGAACAGTTCAGAAAGATATACCATTTGCGCTGTTTATTTATAGCCGAGAGGAAAACAAATGGAGAACTAGGCAAATCTTGAAAGCAGATTTTCTGCCGCACACAAAACAGACTGGAACTGTAACACAGCCAACATGCTTAAATCCAAAAACCATAGCATTTCAGTGAAGGAGTGGGATCAGATTAGGGACAAAAATCATTCAGGTCTAAAGCTTAGCTAAAATGTGTGGTAGAAATGGGAGCTGTGGTAGAAATGGGTTCCTCCTCTGCAGACAGCTACATCAGAAAAGAGAGAGCATAGTGTAGTGTGAGCAAATGATTCAGGTGTCAGAGAGGGCACTGATTCTTCTCCTGCACACAACTAAACCAGCGCTAGTGCTGCGTCAGAGGGACACACAACATGAGGAGATATTTAGACCTGGAAGTGAAACAAAATCTCTACTTAGAGATGGAGATATTTGTGTAGACTGGCCAAAAGGGTGTTACGACTGAACTGAAGCTATGTTATTTTCTGAAATACTGCCTTCAGCTGTCTCAAAAATCTCAAGGCAGTGACAGAAATGAGCAATTTATTTTGCCCTCTTTCAACAAAGTCTAAGGATGAAGATTTGCATTGCATTTTGGAAACTGTATGGGGAAAAGGAGCGTAGGTGCACCATGACAGAAAAGAATGCAAGAAAAGCAGCTGTGTAAAACTAAAGCAGATACTGGAGAGCATAAATGACAGGTTAACAGACTAGAAATACAGAGAAGCACAAAGGAGATACCAAAGACAGAAACATGCTACATAAAAAAGTTAAACCAGATTAGAAAATGCATTTTAAAACAGAACAGAAACAATTGGCATTACCTAAATTCTTATCTCCACAGTCTGTTTGGCTTGTGATTGTAATTTAAGTAACAAATTTGTATGGTGGGCAGGTAGCTACAAACACAAACCCTATTTCTAAATATTTTTGTGATTTGTGATGATTAATGTAGTTTCCTTTAGGGTACCTAGTCTTTCCTTTGTTCCCTCCTCCAAGTTCCTTCTTTCCTTTCTTTCTTGAAAAAAGCTTTCTGCATTATCTGCTTTCTGGGCAGCATCAGTGAGACACAGGTTGTTTATCTGTCTTGAGGAATTAGTAGAATAGCCAAGTACTGTTACAAGATCCCATGACTTAACTCATGGTTACACATATGCATAATCTATGTGTAAATTCCCAGTGCCTGCAGAAGGAATGTACAAACCATTACTCCACGCTGCTCCTAAAATTGTCACTGAAATGAACTCTTTCTTGTAAAAGTTTATTATGTTAACAGTAGACATAGAGAGAAATTTCACCTAGTTCTGAAAATAAATTCTCCTAGCAAAATGAGAGGTATTTAAACATGGATTTCTCTTAAGCAAACAAGTATTTGCAAACTTACTGCTGGATTTTTCATAGGGCAACAGTTCAGCATTTAGTCCCCCTTGGCAGCTAATCCTCACCCTTTGAAAGACATTAATAAATCAATATAATTTCACAATCTTACAGGTAGCTAAGCTGAAGCAAAGCCTTCACTCCTTGGACACCATAGATGTAGTCAGTGCTGCAGATATGCAGTCTTCAATCATGATAAAACACCTATTTCAGTCCTGAAGAAGGCTGGAGCATTTGTGGTGTAAATGCAGTGAGCAATGCAAGAAAGCATGAACAGAGTAGTTCATCTTTCTTAGAGCTCATTAAGAATTAGACAAAGAATTTATTTTTTGGCGCGTGAGTCATTTTGATTAAACATTAAACTGTAAAATCAATCTTAGATTGTTTAGTCATTATTCCAGAGGAATGGAGATTTATTTACAGTCTCTTTCATTAAATGACTTTACTGTCCTTTCCACAAGTTACGACATTTTTCAGAAGGTTACAGTAACTTTATGCATGAACCAATACTTCTTCTCAAACACATGCAAAATATATTTACTTACATGATCTATGAGTTGAAACATGAGACTGAATCAGGAGGTCCCATTTCTTATTCCTGCTGTAGTGTTAGGCTATAGAGTCTTGAGCAAATCACATTAAAAATTGTTGTTTCTCTCTGGCTTTTGTGGGGAGGTAGATCTGTGGAAGAGACAGACTTTTGTTAGAAGAGGCTTGGAAAAATAAATTGGGCTTTTATTTACATAAGTGCTTATTATGCTGGTGAAGGGCTTGTTATTTGATCCTAATAGCATAAACTTCAGGATTGTTGTGGAGATTCCTTAATCATTATGTGGCTACAGTAGTGATGATACCCATGTCATTTTCTTCTTCTGAAAGCTTTAAAGGAAGTCATGTTTCAGGAAAGATTGTTGTTAAGCTGTGAAAAAGAGGACTCTAGTCCCTACCCTTGATCAGGCTGTAGGAAACACATTGCTAGTGTCCACAAATCTCCATCAGGGTTTTTATCTCAGGTTCAACATACAGTGAAAATCTTGGCTGGGATACGTATATTATGTTTACTGAGCAGAACAAAATGGAGTTCTTCTGCCAAACTGGAGATCTTTGCTCCTGCAGCTCTTGTGAGAGAAATATTCATTAGCCTCTGCAGGCACATTCATTGTCTGTTGGTTAGTACATGTGCAACTGACTGCAAAACTGAGACGTATGTCCCAGAAACAGAACACGTTTTTTATGGGTAAGGTGGGAGACTGGGTGTTGACTGCCCACTCTGTCGATTGTACGTATGCAAATCTGAGTTGGAGAATAATGTTTGGTCTGGGGAATTTTGCTTGAATTTAGCACCCAAATATGGCATCAGGGAAGCATACTGAGAGGAAATTGTTTATTAGACATATGCTGTGTGTGTGTGTTTGTGCATATGTATTCTACGGTGGTGTTATATATACATTTTATATATTAGCTAGATGTGGATGAAAAGAATGCTTTTTTGAAAGGTTTAATTTCTGGGGTGTTGAGAGAGAAAGAATGGATCAATTTACAAAAAGAACATACAGTAACAGCAAATCAAACTGACAGTTAAAAACCCTATAAAATTTCTAGCACATTAGGAAAGCATCATGTATCTCATTACACTCAGACTATAGGAACAGAGCAAAGAAAAGATGGCTAATTACACATGCTCAAACAGAGCACTTTGTGCAGATTGGATAGGATCATGAAATTAATCAAGTATACATGTTGAATTAGCCTTCAAAGGTCAGAGAAAAATAAGCAGGATATTTGTGAAACTGATCTTCCCCCAAAAGCAAGTACACTGTACAAATTAATGTGTGCATCAAGACACTTTGTTAGCAGTTGACAAGACTTTCACACATGCTCCTAGGTGTATTAAATCTCCCTTTTTCAGAAAGAAATTATGGAGTGGAGAAAGAAGCATGTGATCCCTTACAAAGGACATTTGGAAGTCGACCAAAGAGACCTTGTTATGAGTCTTTTTGATAAAATGTTCAATCCTCTCCCCCATGCCCTGTCTATTAAGAAAACGACATGATAGTGAACTTGGCAGAATATTGAATCTGAATGTGTGTGAGACTGCAACACCCCCAACAGCTAAACTACCTCTGCTGCACAGAAGCCAGCAAACGTCTCTCCTCCATTTGTATCTATGGGGAGCTTAAAAATGGTTTTAGACTAACGTGCTTTATTGCTTTTGTCACTGACTCAGAAAGTATCTGCTGCCTTAATTTGATTACAAAGACAAAGGGAAGATTTTTTGTAACTTCTCAAATTATATATCTTGCACATATAATTTTACATCTTTTCTCAAAAGATCCTCCGCTAATGCAAAAGACCTCTATTTTGTCGCAAAGTGAGCTTTGCAAAAGTCAAGTTACTATAACAACCAAGTACATCTTTTCAATCCAGAAACCATGCTCTTATGCTGGTCTTCCTCTTTCTTTTAGAATCATAGAATCATTTAGGTTGGAAAGGACTTTTAAGGCCATAGAGTAAAATCATTATCCTACCATTGCAAAGTCCACTGTGTTTGTATAAATGCTACATCTACATGTCTTTTAAATACTTCCACTCCACCATTTCCCCAGGCAGTCTGTTCCAAAAGGCTGGGTAGCATAGACAGATACCCTCACAGATGAACGCCAGGTTTATATAGGCTTTAAAAGTTTCACAGTTTGTACATATATTTGAGAGACATGCAATGTTATGCAGACATATTCCTTTCCTCCTCTCTTCAAATAATCTAGAAATGAAGGCAAGAATAGAGGAAGAAATTTGCTTTAGTTGTTTCTGTACCAAAATGCCTACATTCTTTTTAATATGATCCTTCTGAAAAGCCAGTGGAGAATATTAAGCAGGATCATCATTGGATGAGCTGAATTATTTACCTGTGTGGATGGGATTCCACAGTGCCTCTCCTTTCCCTTTCTGTGCTGTGGCTTCTCGAAGCTGCTGGCAGCTGATGGAAGAAGAGCAGTCTTCAGACAACTTTATATATGTTAGAGGACTAACTCAGGCAATTTTCAAAGCAGAGGCATGGGTGAAATTGTGTAAATTATCTTCTCCCCATTTTCCTCACAAATTGCTCTCTAAAGTCCTTAAAAGTACTAGGAATTTGACCCTCTAACTCAAATAAGAAGGCACAATGTAGTACAATTTAGTTTATGACCTATCTGTTTGCTAAGCACTGTTACCTTTTTAACTTTATAACTCGCTGTCTGAAAAAATACCAATAGTCTTAGAATTGCATTGTCAAAAATGGAAAAGTAGCACAGATGAATGCACACAAAAAGCCACAGCATGCAACTCAGCCTTGACCCTCTCCACTTCCATCTGTTCTCCCCAAGTAAATTATTACAGTGTGGGCTCTCTACTTGAAGTGCTGCTGCTTGTGAAAGAAAACAAGCTGGGGTAAGCTATTAAGAAAATAACACTATTTTGGCTTTAAGGCTAAAGTGGGGAAAAAATAACTTAATTTAGGCTACTTAAAGATTTTTTAAACCTGGAGCTGGTCTTCCCTGATGTCTGTTAAATGAATAAACCCCCAACCTTTCTCCAGAAATCTGTCAGAACTTCAGATGAAAAACTTTTGATGTATGACATAATGATTGGTTTGGAAGTTGTTGAAGGCAGCAGGAGTGAAAATACTGGAGAAAAAGTCTGTCCTCCAGAGCCAGAGTGCGCTAGAGAGAATCTGCTGCAAACAACCGTTATGGAAAAGGAACTTTCCCATCTCTCCTAAAGTGCAGATTGAGACTTGAAAAGCAAAAGTGCCTTTATATGTGCATCACAACATTTTGGGCGAGTTGTTCCACGTTGCTCTGTGCACCTTTGTCAAGCTGGATTGTGACCTTCCTTTGTAGATGTGAGCAAGGGATTTGGAGGAGGAGATAACAGGTGAAAGAAGGAAGAGTTGGAAAAGGATAGCTAAGACATGATCTTTTTGCTCTGGGGCACTGCTAGAGGTCTGAAAGAGAAGTCTATTGCCAGCGGTCAGTCAAGTCAGAGCGCACTTAGCAGTGTGCTCTGCAAAACAGAAGCAAAATATCTGGCAGCATTTAAGGTTTTAGGTCTGTCAAGACACTGCATTTCCTGACTACCTCACAGAACAGGAAAAAGTAAGGACAAATCCTCATACTGAGTTGACAAAGGAGGGATTGAAAAAAAGGGAATTGGTAGTATTTTTTTTCATGTTTACTAAAGGTAAGAAATGAAAACCCAGTTGAGATTCTTGCCTGTGATAATGCAGAAACAAAGAAAGAGAAGAGCTGATAGACACATTCAACATTAGTGATCCCAACAAGACTGTAACAAGGTTCATAATGGAAATGAAGAAGTAGTAGATGTCCTTGTTCAAGACACAAGATCCATGTATGCTATTCCCTACAGAACAGCAATGAGACACCGGGGTCCTGCTTTGAGAAAGGCATTGTATTGTGATTCTGGGTTTCATTGGGAGAGAAATTTCCAATACAGAAGAGAAAGGGTTAGTGCTTCTCTCCAATGGATATGGAAGTCTGTGTGCTCTTCTGATCACCCCTACTCAAGAAAGATAATTCAGATTGGAAAAGATAGGAAGGAAGGCTACTAGAATAACTAAGAGAATGGAGATCCTTATCTTGCAAACAGAGATTAAAGGGATATGCTTTCTTTAGATTAGCAGTATTAAGGATGAGCAGGGATGATTGCCATCCACACACACATCAGGAGAGTAAACACTATGGAGGGATAAAAAACACATTAAGACAAAGAATGATGATGATAAATGAACAAAAGATCTGTCCTATCTGTCAATGACAAAAATTTAGAAATTAGAGTAAAGTTTTAAACTGCCAGGGCAATGTGAAAAACCCCTTCCTGAAGGTTTTAAAAAATGAGTTTGATAGGTTTATGAAAGGAATTTTTTGGTGCCTTGTTTAAGACTTAGAGTGCTGTCCTTGATGGGCCAGGCTTGCCTGCCTCATGGCATGTTCCTGGAGTGAATAAATGTGTATGTTACCAAGCTGAGATCTCTGCCCTCCTGAACGTTTCTTTGGAAGCATAATTGACTGACTAGTTAGAGCCAAGGAAAATCATTTGTATGACCACTGACACCCATTTACAGGAGAGATTCCAGAAAATTTCGTTTAGCCTTAGAGAAAAGCAGGCAAATAACAGGAGGAGGTCAACTGTATAGAAAAAAAATGAAAAAGGATCAAATGACCAAGTAGTGGAAAACAAGTACAAGATCTTAAGATAAAAGTTTAGTGGTAGAAGACAGAATCTGAGAATGGAGAAGTCTTGCTCTTGAGCGTGAGTGCTGGGAAAGTGAAGGAGTGAGTAAGGACACTCCTTAAGAGTCCATAAAATGGGAAACAGGACAACTTTATGAACTGTGGCTACTACTACTCCAGGAAGAAAAAAGGAGGAGAGCATAGAAAGGATTGATGGTGATGCGAGTGTGGCCCCGAAGCTGTGCTCAAGCTGAAACTTCCCTAGTATAAGAGCTGTTAGATGACAATTTGTGCTCAGGTGAAAACTGAATGATTTTTATAGCATAGATGGAGAAAAAGCTCTGGATTGGCTGTTTTCTTAGTAAGGGCTGAGCAGTTGCATGGAGTTTTCTTGACTGAAGTTGACTTCAGAAGTAGATAATCTGCTTTTGCAGTGGCAGCAGGTGGCTAATGTTGAGTTGGTAAGCTGGCTCAGAAGTCCCCCTAGAAGGTATTTTGTTGTATTTGGGATGGGAAGGCTTCACTGGTGAGCAGTCATGGAATAACACTAACATTCCATCTGAGCTACAGGGGTCCTGACTCCCTGGCCTGCACTCCTTAGATATCATAGAGACGTCCAGGCAAGATGTCTTCAAGATATTTAGAGAACTTGCATCAGTGGCAGGCCCAAAGGGTCTTAGTGGAGCTGCTGGATGAAGGAAGAGCCAACAGAAACTACAGAGAGCATTAAATCAGTGACCAGATGGACTTCATCTGCCCTGTGGCCCAGCCTCGGTGTGATCCTGGCAGTGCTGATAAGCAGCAGACCTGTGTCAGAGAAAGGTGAGTAGATCCCAGTGCTGTGGAAGGAAACCATTTGGAGGCTAGTAGCATATGCAAGATGCTGGGAAGAAAATAAGTGGAGTATCTTGCCAAGATAACCCAGTACGTTAAAAGATCCCCAGCTGAATGTGATCAAACATCTACTATGTGTGTTGCCAAGACCTCAGCATGCTGAAATGAAGATAAATGATACCAGGAAAAGACATTACTGATGGAAGGTAGCAGTAGCTGGAAATAACTATCTGAGTACTAGAGGTAGGTGTGTGGAGGAAGAAAGACAGCATACTGGCATTAGCTTCTTGCATTTTTGTCAGGAATATGCCAGTGGTCCACAAAAGTGCCGAGCGGGGTGTGTTACAATGGACAGTTGAAAGATTCATCTTGCAATCATGACTAGACCTCAAAAAGTAAGCAGCACAGGAGATTATATTGTAGGATTAGCTGTGGGTGCAGAGTGGGATTTATTTTAAAGGGGTGAATGTGAATTTCAGTGGGGTTAGGAGTTCAGTTTATTAGGTGGATAAGAGTTTAGTATACTACAAACTTCTAAAAATTTGGCATGACTCAAACTATTAATTTCTTTCTTTCTTTGCCCAGGAGTTTGGTTTGATGGCTGCATTGAAAAAAAAAAATCCACTTCATGACCAAATTTGAATTTGGAGAGTACTTTGGTAGGGACAGAGATCAGGCAGCTGAAAAAGTTAGATGCAGCAGAAATGAGACAGTCTTGAGAACCTTTATCTGGGAGATTTCTGAACTCTCATTTTAAACAGAGTGAGATGGGGTTTAAATAACTCAGATGAACTTGGTTAGCTATTGTATACATTACAGCTAGTCTCAGATGAATTCTTTATACTGGAGGGTCATATTTGTGAAAAAATTCTTCCCTCCTTATAGGAATGAAATGGAAAAGACAGGGTTTTTTAAAACTGATTGACATCTTCATGGTACAATTCTGCAAATCTGGCTGAATATTTTGGTCTTTACGTGACAGTAGATCTTTTCTGAAAATCTGTCTTTAGGTATATGTTTCAAAGACACAGAGGCTATAGCTCTTGCAAACAAACTTATCCAGTTCCTAATCTCTTGTTACTGAAGTCTTACAGACTCAGGAGTTTGTAAACTCTGGGATCTCATAGACTCCAGAATAAGGTAGCTATATGCAACCTCCCCAGCTACACGCAACCTCCCCTGACACGTGTCACAAAGTGGCCTTGGAGACCCTTTGAGAGCTTGTGTGTAGGCTAAAGGCAATCACTGCCCAGTGCCTGTGAACCTTCACAGACTCTCTTTAATGCACTCACAGGGACGTAGCCCCAGAGGCTAAACTTGGAGTTGCTGATGTAGTTTTGGATCAGTTCTTGCACTTTAAAGCTCAAAATTATGGTCTAACCCAAAACAAAATAAAAAATTCAGGATTACAGCCCTGTATACAGCTGCAGGAGAAGAAAACCCAGAAAGCTTTGATAAATATATTAGATGCTTAATTGTTCAATTTAGTGCTTGGTTGGTAACGAAATCAGACACATATGGTAATAAGGCTGGTTTTTTACTACTACAAGACACTTTGGGACATTTTGAATATGCAGGGTGCAACGGTATATTAAACCAAATTGTAGTTCTGTATTTGACAATTTGGCTTTGTTAGCATAATATAATTTGTTTTTATTGTAGCACTGAAGAGGGAAACATTTTAATAATAATTTGCTTTCATTATCCATTTATATTGCTTCTTCTTACTCAATATTTTATTTTTATTTTTTAAGCAAAACAGAAAGACTTTACAACCAAAGGACTTGATTGAAGAAAAAAAAAAGAAGAAAAGAACTCCCAGTCTGATTAGTTCTGTTTTCAATAATATTTAGTAAGGAGATTGTTGACATAAAAACACAACTATAATATCCATCAACTCTTCACATATTCCAAATATGTTTACAGGAAAGACTAAGTATTATATTTTAAAATCAGCATGATAGTAAAAAGTTATTTCACTTGTGATTCTCTCAGGATGTAAGAGGGAGACGGTTTGGAAGAAATTATATATTTTGTTAGGTCAACTGGTATAATTTAAAAAAAAAAGAGGAGAAGCATGTATGAGAGCTGCTTGTTTTTATCCCACCTGTATCAGCCTTGTCTAATAAAAGGTATTGTTTTTTTCTTCCAATCTTGCCTCTTTTAAATATCTCCATGCAAAATCTTGCTAAGATACTATATGTATCTTCCTAAGATATCATTTGCATCTCATGTCCCTCAATCTTTTCCATTATATTCAGCTAACCCTAGACCTGTTAATTTTCTTTCAGAGCCCAGACCTTTCTTGTACAGATGGATTTTGGCCATCTGCATGTGTAGCTGTAGACAGCTCTGCCACTCCCTTTCTGCTGCTGATGCCTTGTCTTGCTTTTCTCACAATCAGCTTTCTCTTATTTTTTCCCAGTGTCAGGCTCAGCAAAAAAAATCCTTTTTCTTTTCAGGAGGTCTGCTGACCCACTACCTTCTCTGCATTTTATCTCTAATCTGAAGGTGGGAGACACACCAGGAGCAGGGTGAAATGTCCTTTTGGTTATCTAGACTTACACCCCAAATGTGCATTACACTCCTACTGTGGGCTCGCCGTTCCCCATGGGAGCAATCGTAAGGGCCTAAGATCCTGCTAAATTTGCCTGGGAGATACCTGTGTAGTGGTCTGGTCCATAATTAATGTGTCTGATGGGGGGTCCTACCTGCCCACAAGGAAGGAGGAATTGCAAGTGTGACTTAAAATCTGTGGCTGTGCATCCTTTGCTTCCTTCAAAAGGAGAGAATATCTGGATTTTGGTATCCAACATTAACCAGCATTTTGGATTCCCATCTCATGGCTTTGAGTTGCTCTTTTTGCAATGTAGGCATAGCCTGTTCCAGCTCTTAGCTGTGGTCAGTCATTAAATAAGATGGCGTTATTCAGCTAATTAAAAAAAAAGTCTAGCAGGAGAATGGAATGAAGACTTCTGCAGGATCTACAATTAACCTTAAGTGAGTGAGGAAGGGAAACATCAAATTAACAAACCAGCTGCCATTATTCTGATACCATACTCGGCTTTCCTCTTTGTGTTAATCAGACAGATTGTTACATGCTTTGAGAAGTTTAGCTGACTTGCCGTATCAGCACAAAGCAGAATCTCACCGAGGAGATCACATAGTGCTTCCAAAAGCATCTGAAGGAATTTATAGCTTGTGAGTTACAAAAGAAGCTCTAATTAGTCCCGAGAGGCAGTTGCATAAGAAAAACTGAGAAGACTGCCTTGTCATATTTGCTGCCTTCTTATGATTTTCATAGAAGATTCTGATAACGAATGTTTACTAACAACTGGAGCTCAGAGACTCTATGGCTAATGACACTCCTGAGTAAACAGCATCCTGTATTTGCAGTCCCACAAAGATAGGTCAGATACCAGTGCTTCTGCTATGTGTCAATATTGCCACAGGAGCACAGAGGTTTCAGCTGGAAGGTTCTGTAGCCACTTGGGAAATGCCTGAAGGAAAATGAATGTCCTGGCAGTCTAGCAGTAGCCAAACCACTTGGCAATGTGTCATTCCTCAGTATGTTTTTATTTTGTTTTTATTGTTTTATTGTTTTGTTTTTATTTTTGTTTTGTTCTAAGCTCTGGAGGTATGAATTCTTCTCAGTGCTTTTCTAATGGGGTATGTTCCTACATTATGCAAATCAAAGAAATTTTGCTATAATATGGGTGATTTCAGAGAGTCAGGAGCAGGGATATGGGTGAAGGCAAACCATCACTCTTGAATACCTTTTATGTCTTACCACTCCTTAACATTCCCTGGCCCATTCTCAGATTTTGAAATGATGCAAACCTGCTTCCTGCAAAAATCTAGGGGGCCTGAATTTAGAGATTCCCCTTTTGTGGGATCAGATGTATAGGCGTTATAAGGTGAGCCCCATTGAGAAATGGCAGTCTGAGAACTCCCTAATCTGTGACAAAGTTATGACTTTCAATCTAGTAACAATTTTCTTGCTATATGCTTCAAAAGCAAATGTGAAATCATGCAGTGGCTACCTTACACTTTGCAGACCTGTATGCTGTTGGAGAATGGCTTGGCATTACAGACAGTCTCTGTGCTGAGCAGAGCAGGCCGCACTCCATGTTGCAGACGAGCAGGCCGGCGCAGGCGATTGTGCTGTACCATGCTGAAAGAAGAATAGAATAGCTGAACTGCAAGAACACTGGATCCTTGGCAAGACCGTGGGACGAGGAAGAACCCTGAAGAAAGATACAGCAAGGATAGAACATAGAAAGATACAACAAGGACAGAACATACGCAGATACTGTGCATAAGGCATTATTGTCACTCACACTATACCTATTGTACTTAGTGTGTATAAAAGGCTGCGCTATTCGGGAATAAGCCGAAGCTTGCTTTACCAATCATATTGACTGTGTAGCATTCTTCCCTCACTGCCGCAGTACGCCTTGATTTACCAGTCACTAGGAACAGTTTTACACTTTTATTTGCTATTTACCTGAAGTCCCTCAGGTCACTATGCATAAGTCAGTGGCACCATGAATCAACAGGTTTGACATTATATGAGATATAAGAAGTTATCTTCTTTATCCCATAATTTACAGTTGTCAACACAGTTTTGATATTTTTCATTTCTTATATTGGGGCAGAAGTTTCTCAGAATAGTTTTTCCGAAGTAAATATTTTCAAATGCGAATACCCACAGTTAGGCATTGTGTATAAGCACTCAATTTTTCACTAGCAATGAAGAAAACAAAGTGACTAGGGAAATCAATGGGGATTGCTGGAAGTTCTATATTTTTTTTAAATTGGGTTGTTTATTTGGTTACTTATATATGGATTTATGTGCTTGTCATTAAGCACCCAAGTACAAAACTCTTGGCCTCGGGTAGTTTGTGATTTCTCTTCTATTTATCTTGATTAGTGGATGATTGCAAATCCCTTACAGGAAAGTGAAGAAAATGTTAATTCTCTTCACTAGTGAAAAAGAAATATTTGAATTAACAGCCTGATGATTAAAGAGTTTTATTAGTTTTAAAGGTGAAACAGTACCTCCGAGGTTCAGGGGAGAAAAGTAGGGAAAGGAAAAGAAAAGATATGCACAGTAGGAATACAGATCTGAAAATCATAAAATGAGATTAATGAGAGTATTTCTCATTTAAGGTTTATGTTTGATCATGAATTAAAGGCTTTGGAATCAAGAGAATCTGCCTTTTTTTTTATTGTTAGTTGGTTTTATTTTTAATTCTAAATTCAATGGCAGGATTCCTGATTAGCAGTGGGGTGTAGTATTTAACAAGACAAATCAGGTTTTCTGAAAAGATGTGTGCAGAGCTATAATACTTCCTGTTTCTCAGTCTTGGTCTTTGTTATGTATAAGCTAGCCTCCGATTGACTGAAACACAGAACAGGGACACCTGTGAGATCACATTTCTGAGGTGTGCTGACTGCCATTGAAGCTCATTGACTCCTTGAATCAGCACCTCAGGCAAACACACCTCAAAAGATCAAAAAGCAGCAGGTAAGTAACAATTAATTGAAAAACTTGCACTCTACTGCACCAACAGATTTATTTGATGGCATGATTGTCTGAACTGTGCATTTCTTTAAATACAAATAACAAGAGTATTAGCACAGTACCTTTGCTCTTGCTCTAATGAAGGATAAATGGTGCTTTTGCAATGGTATTTGTTCATTAAGTGCTCAGGAAAGGTGATCTATTTTGCCACTGCATGAAGTTGTAACAGTAATGTAGTCCTCAGACATTAATTCTGTAGTCTTATATGCTAAAAAGCATATTTTCTAGGCCATTAAATAAAATATGTAAAAAGTTGAATGGCTTTGAATATCTAATTAAAAGCCCCATTAATTCAACCCCATATTCCATTGACAGTGAAATGCCATCCTAACATTTCTCTATCATTAAACCACGACTATTCAGAGTCGGGACGGGCTGTGCTGAGAGAATTGCAGCAGGACCTGTTTGATAACTGAAGCAAGAAAGAAAGGAGCGTGATAAGGTCTTGATCTTTGTCTGATCCCTGAAACCATATTGGCTAATTGATCAGGTCAGCAGTATGTACAGGTCCTAGTAAGAGAGAAGTATATCAGGAGTTATGGAAAGGAATGACCCTTCAGACAGACCCTGTGATTTTGGCTTACTTCTGCCAAGAGTCTGCCCAATTGGCACGTCTCAGGTGATGATCTTGGAGAAGATGCAACAAGAAAAGCAATGTTGGTCGCAAAAGAAAAAAAATTGTTAAGAGGGATGAAATTTTGAAGTGCCTTGAGTGTTCCACAGAAAGACTTAAAGGACCCTCTGGTCTTTCCAGCCTGTTAGCAAATAAGTTTAATGGCTAAGAGTCAGTCAAATGATGAATTGAGACAATGGTTATCTACAATCGACTTATTTACTGTACCTTTTATCTTTGAGGCAGTGATCTTTCTGAGAGGATCTGCAGATGGCTGCCAGTTATCTAGACAGATGAACTCATTTGCAGGAAAAGCAGAGGCAGAGACACACAGATTGGCATTTCTACCCTGTGGTTTGAAGCTGCAGTGTAAAGCCCAGGGTCTCTACACTCCTTGGGATGCTCATCTGCCAAGGTGAATAAAATGTTAGATGGATCTAGAGGAAAACCGACTGCAAAGGACAGACAAGGACTATGTTCCTGTGAATCCATTTCCATGCAGAGATGAAAAGAGGGTGAATGCCAGAGGATTGCTGTCATGCCATGTCATGACAGTCACCTTTGAAAGTGAGATTAATTGGCAGCAGACCTTCTTTGAAGGGGTCTGGATGGCTGGGTATGAATCAGGACCGTGTGGGCGTCTGTCGGCAGCTCTTGGCTGCATGCAGATTCTGTGGGGCATGGACGAGTCTGCAAAACAGGCCCTTCTCAGGTAAAGATGGGGAAGGACATTCAGAGAGAATGATGAGGGGAGGTGGAGAACCTAAGGAAAGGGTAGGAAAAGGATGGAGGGAGAGGTGTTGAAGAAAGGTTGAGAAGTGACATGGGAGCAGTGCTAACTTAACATGCAGGCAGTCTGCAGCCTTGAAAATGAGAGCTAGCCAAGACATTTATAATCATTTAATTGAGGGAATGACGGTGATCATCCAGGAGAGCTGGCATGTACCAATTAGATTGAACACAACGAGGGAGGGACTGTTTATGTTAAAGAACAGCACCCTAAATTGGAGGGAGAGGCACAAGAAGAAAAGTGTTTGCAATGACTTCTCTGAATCATTGGCAACGTTCCTCCAGGTCATTTCTGCACTGCTCAGAACTCCGAGTCCTTTACTTGCTTCTCCATTCAGTCTTTTCCTTTTCATTTATTAGCCATTTTTGGCCTGATCATGCAGGTTTTATTCAAGTAGATTTCCCTTTCAGTCTCAAATTAGTGGGGGTTTTGCCTAAGTAATGGCTAAAGTATTTGGTTCTTCAAGCTATTATTTCAGTATTGTAAAGCCATTATTCATCAGCAGTCAATTTGTGTGTGTACCTGGCATGTCCTACCTGAATTAAAAAAAGGACACTGCAAGAAATTGTAAGACAAATATTGAGCACTGTCAATGCACAGTGCTTTCTAAGAAATAACTTCTACTGATGAACAAAATATAATTAATTTTAAATGAATTTCTAATGTTTGTAAAGGTGGTAACGCAAGTCAAGGGAATTGTGCTTAATTGAGCAAAAATATATTTGTTTTGGTTTTTTCAGTAGTTTCACAGTTGATAGAAAATTCAAAAAGAAGTACTTCACATTCTGAACAGGTATATTCAAACTTTTTCTGTGATAAAAGGAATAAATGCTGAAGACATCTGAAGTGACTTTTGGTGGGTTTCTACAAAAATCAGAACATTTTTTGAACTCTTTATCATTGTGATGCGAAGGAAGTTTTGCTTTGCTTTGCTCTGCTTTGCTCTGCTCTTGGATGTCTACATTTCTGCTGCCCTTAGCATGTGAAGTTCTCCTCATGACTGTGTCCTTTGCTGAACTTTTCAACTGTGCCACTGGCATCAAAATACATTTTAGATTTTCCTCTGACTCTCTGCCAGCAAATATCCTTCTATGCTCACCTGATAACAAGGGGGTGAATATCTCTCCATGGGTCGCATAGTTCATCGCAGAGTCTCTCTAATTTAGAATGCATTTTTACTTTTAACTTTTTTATTTTATGATGACTTTGGTTTTTTTTTTCACATTTTCCCAACTTTTTTTATAGCTGTGTTCATTTACCGTAAACCTGAGTTAACTTTCCTTTACTTTATCTGTACTTGTTTTAGAAAACAATAAAAGCCCTGTGATGCTACATGTGCTGTGCGATTGGCAAGAACATTCTTGCAACCTGTATTTTTTTGAAAAATGGCTGGAGACTATTTTTTTCCTTTAGATTCTTGTTCTTCAAGAGAAGTGAATCTGCATTCTAGCTCAGAAGCTCATTATTAGGAGTAGAGACTATGTTTACTCACTTATCTATTTTCATTGTTTAGTACCATCTGGAGGTGACTTATCTTGTGGGAAAAGAAAAACAAATCAATCTTTGCAATGAGAGAGGACCCCAGGAACTTTGATTACTATCCAAAATACTTTGAGAGCTAATAAAAGCAGACAATGTGCCATACCTTGATGATATCTCTCCTCTTCACACATTCTTTCAGAGCTAATCCAGTGCTCTGAGAAAGGGTTCTTGTGTGTGATAAAAGGAGTCCTTCATTGTCACAAGCCTTAGCATACTGCTCTGGTACACGTGCCCCCGAAACACATTTCATGCCTCATCTGTTACCTAAATGAGATGTGAAAGCAGTTCACACCTCGTTTACATTTGCGCAGTTTTATGGAACAGCATAGATGCAGTTCCACTGAAAGTAACGAAATGAGGTCACCAACCCCCTTCTCTCTCCTTGTATTGCATCCACACGGCCTGATCCTTTCAGTTCACTAAACTGGAAATGAATCTATTTCTCTGAAGAAAGTTACTACAAAAAGCCAGCATCCTCCAGCGTGCGGCAGTCATCGGCATTTTACAGAGATGTAAGCTGTCCACGCCGAAAATAAAAATGTAAGCTATGCATTTACATGAGATATCTGAACACAGAGTGATTTCTCCTGCACTGAGCAGAATATAATCAAGGTGAATAAACAGGAAAATTGACTAAACTGATACGGAAATAACACCACAAAAAAGGCAATAAAAATCCATGCACCTGCGCTACCCCCTCCTTGGCTGAGTTTGCAGCAGAACACTGCCAAGAGTGTGTCCAAGGGGTCAAGGGCAGCTGAAAGTCAGGGCAGTTCCACGGCTCTGGAAATCCTAGGTGCTGGTTCAGATCAGTTTGTGGAGAACTGCAGGGATTTTAACTCCAATGCCTGAGTCCTTGCTCCCTTATATTTTACACCAAAAGAGAAAAGTATGAAATCCTTCCTTTTTAAAAAAATGTGTAATTTTTGAACCTTTTCATAAATAGCTGTGTAACAGAGGACAGTGAAGGTCCAAAAATGTAGTGATACAAATTCAGCCACTTCTGTTCTTTCATCAGTTCAGCTCCCACTGTTGAAAATTGTGGAAATAAAAAGCTTACAAGGCGCCATATCCATTTGTCATCTTGCTGTTTCAGAAGACACAAACTGAAAACACTAACTTTCTTTGCAAGGGAACCCTTGTTTTTCTTCTAGTTCTCTGTGTTTTTTATGCGATCAGGATGCATTGGCTGGACTCCACCTCACATAACTCTGAGAGTATGAAGTAACCATTTACATCTGGGCAGTCAGCCTTGACTGCTGCTGTGAATGGAAAGAGACCACATTTCAATAATATGGCAATTCTTATAAGAGAAGATGGAGTGTGGTATAAAGTGCAATAAAAGGTAAGAGCCTTTTACTTTCTGTGTCTACAAAAGAAATCTAAGTTGCATGTGTGTTTTCTGATGTTGGGTGAGATGAATCCCTCTCCTTTTTCTTCTAATGTAAGGAATTCATCCGGATGAAGGAGAAAATTCTCTTATTTTCCTGAGATAAGGCCATGCACACCTTTTCAGTGTCCTGCACCAGAGATGCTAATGGCTCTCATTTCATTTGATATCTACAGGAAAGGCAGATCAGGGATGCCAGTGCATAAACAAGCAAACAAACCAAAGCAGTCTTGGCTCCCACCTTGTAACAGCAGAAATATTATTGGCCAAGTGGAAAAAGACAAAATCTTTTGAGGAAGAAGTGCTATTTCCAAGCTTTATAAGAGGAATCACAAACATTAAGAGTGAATGAACCAGAGAATATAAAATACTGGTTGTGTTTGCAAAAATAACAAGAGGGAATGTAGTGGACCTGGTGGAGATATATGAAAATAGTGTGCTGAAATGCTTGTCTTACAAGGCTCTGGGGTTAAATCATTATATGAGCATGAAAATTTAATGAGTTGGTTTCTTTTAATGGCTTACTCTTTGGCTCCGTTCTGTATGGTGCTGTGGCCCCTCAGGCACCTCTGGAGGAGGTGCTTGGAGTGGTTCACAGAATCCCTCTCTTTGTGTTCAGGTGTAATGAAACAGGGAAAATTGTTTGGTTTGCTCCATCATTCAAGGATGTATCTAGAAATAGTGTTAATGGTTTTCTCTCTCTCTGCTCAATGACACTTCTAGGTTTTTCTCGTATTATGTGCGTGTTTTTTCTGCAGCTCTCAGGCAGAGACAGTTTCTGAGGTGTCTGGCCTGTGCTACAAGGCACTTGCATATGTGGATTAACACAGTTCAAAGCAGATTTGAAGTACCTTTCTGTTGTGTGGGCAAGTGTTTGGGCTGCTTCACTGGGGAGCAGCACCATGCTGACTACATTCCTGACAAAATACCTTCCTCTTATTTTGCAGTTTGCCCACACCATTGTGAGGTTCAGAAAAATCCCAACTCAGCGCTTTTTCTAGCCACTGTAATGCTAGAAGTGTCAGATGTATATCTTGTTTCTCATTTTTGTTGTATTTTGCTTTGCTTTCACTCTGTTCTGGCTGCAACATGTTGGAGGATTTAAGCCATGATTCCACCCTCGCTTTTCTTCTGCAAGGAAACTTTCCTGGGAAACACCCTGGGAACAGGACGCTCCTTCAATTCATATCTGGAAACACTGAAAAGAAGAAGCAGTATACTAATTGATGAGGGAAAATGTCTCCAAGGCTAAATTACTGTGTGTGGATGTACTGGAAATATTTACAGTGAACCCTGCCAGACCTGAGGAATTAGGTGCAGTGCCTAGCTTTACAGTGAGAAATTTGACCAACTTTAAAAATACTAAGGAGATTTACTCATAAACTCCTGGAAATCCCGTATTTGAAGTTGTTTCGGGCCAATGTAAATGGGCCAAGCAGTTAAATGGGGCAAGTGACATTTTCCCTGGCTTAGCATTGAAGTCCTACTAGTGATCTAAATTGTAAAGCTCAATGTTATGAAAAAACTTCTCTGAGCATATTCTTCAGGTTAGTGTAAAGGTCAAAAGTAAGTATCCTTGAAGGGTTCATACTGATCTGTCGTAAAAAGTTTCCTGCCTTTAGCTCTGCAGTTTCCAGTGCTGATCTCAAATCTGCCAGACCTCTGCACCAGTTGTTTGTAGTGAAGGAAGGCTTGCAGAGGAACTCTCCATACTCTGAGCTTCTGAGCAATAAAAATAATCAGACTTGAGATCTAGTAATATCTACTGAAAACAACATGTGAAAGCCTCTTAGGGGATTCTTGGACTACCATGGCTCTACCACAGGCTAGGCTGATATCACCACAAATGCTAAACTAGCAGCTTCTGTGGAGCAGAAGAGAGGGGAGAGAAGAATGGTAGGGGAAAAATAATGGAAGAGAACATCTAAGTATGTACTTCTAAGTATATACTTCTAAGTAACTTCTAAGGATAAAGAAGTGGAGACATAGAAAAGTTTGAAAAGGATACGGGGAAGCCCTGTGTTGCTTAACTAAGGCCAAATAATTCTGATTTTGCCTAGCAAAGCCCCACTTCTCTGGAATAATGAAATTTTTTGCACAAACGTCTGCTTTGGAAAGATGCATTGTTTCTTGAATGGCTAAAACTGCAGTTTTAGCAAAACTCTCTTCTATGACATACAGACTTCTGTGAATAATGTTACATCTGATGTGAAGCAGAAGACTCCTGACCCCTGACTTACCTGGCTAGGGGAAACAATCAGTTTCTCCCGCTTAGATTAGCCTTTTCAAAGAAACTGGTAGGTACTTGATTTGGGAATGTTTTCCTGTTCTGCAAAATAGTAAAGTCATTTGGCAGTGCTGCTAGAAAATGCCACTTATGTTCCCTTTGTATTCTACCCTAACACAGGGGCAGAAGTTGTGCTACCTAGGAGGGATAGGGGAGAAGGGAGAAAGCTTGTAAATACATGGATATTTAAAAAATTTGGATTCTTTTTCAACCTATCTGGAACTTCATGATCTCACTCTAAGGGTTATGGAGTGAAAAGCTAGTGAAAGTCAGGGGCCTGAAGAAATATTTTGTTTTTTTCCATCTGTCCATTTCTCAGCAACTGTGTCTCGTGTAGGCAGATCCCCAACTAAATTGTGAAATGTTGCATCCATTATCGCGGCATTTACTATTTAGACGAACATCTTAAGCTGCCAGAATATTCAACAGTGGAGCCCTTAGTGAAAATATAGTGTGCTCCATCAAGAACTTGGCTGTTCTGACATGTCAAGTGTTTTTCAGAGAGATAGTGCTTTATTTTTGGCTTTGTTTAGAAGAACATGGAGGTGTCAACAATTTATTCACAGTGTGAGACAAACAGATATTAATAGAATTTTAATGAAGGCCTTTCAACAGAATTTGAAGATTTTTTTTTATTGAGTGTTTTGTGTGTTCCTGTTAATACTGGGAGAGTGAAAAATGCAGGCATCATATGACAAGTATGGAAACAACTTGCCAGAGACAGCAAGAAAGAAGAAAGTAAGGAGGCAATTTCAGCTGGACAGTACCAGAGGCTCTGTCATCACCAAACTCAAGGCAATTATTTCCAGATTTCCTTACAAATTATCATGTAATGGAGTGAAGAGACTTGGGGACATTTGAAATGTATTTTCACATATTACTCCAAGGCAGAAAGGGCTTTCTTGTTTTGGGTTCATCTTATGTCTCTCTTTAAAAAGTTGCTTTTTAGTTCTGCCTTTTTTGTAGATGTATTTTATAGCAGCTGCTACCTGCCAGTATTCCCTTAAAAGCCTGTGTTTTTAAATACACAGAGGCACAATTTCAGGCCTCCGGCTTCCTATCCTTACACCTCAGCGACCTTAATAATGCCTCTGCCTACTGAAGTGATAAAGAGGGGATGTACTTCTGTTGGGCCCTGCTCTCTGAAGTGAAATATTGAAGCTTTCATTTTGTTAGTGAGAAAATCCTTGCTATGAACTCTCTCATCTCTGACCCCGTATTTTGTTACTGTACTGTAATCTTTTTGGGCTAACGCTAGCGCTAATGCAAACTTTTTGTGAGGAGGGCATTATGTATCTATGGAAGGCAGCTTCCCAAAGACTGCATGTCCTTCCCTGACAAAAGACCCTTTCATTAGTGGACAAGAGCATAAAGATAGTCTATCACCAAGTGCATGGTACCAACCACCCAAATGCAATAAGGATGCTTGTGACTTCTACTGTGTTAATCCATAGATCAGCTTTATAATTATCAATTTTGGTTTCAACACAGCACATTGCTGAAGGGCACAGCTTCAGATGCAATTCACTCCCAAATTAACACTAATAACGCCATCCCTTCTAAATCTTTCTGCCTTTATATTGTCAGAAACATTACCTGCTCTTAATGTAGAGTATGGCTCAGTCATATTTCCTTTGCTCTCTGCAGTTAATCTAGACATTTTGGTGGCTTTCACCCAGTCCTTTGCTTGAGAGGTGAGCACTTGAAAAGGGGTAAGATGCTGCGGGTGATATGGTGGGTGCTTATGCAGGGTCCCAGAAAAAGAAACCAGATTGGCAGTAGTGATTTGGTGGGATGTCTAGGTCTGGGACTAATTAACTTAAATCTTAGTGTGTATCAAAACAAAGACCTGAAACTGTAGACAATTTTTTCTGCAGTCCCTGGACAGATTTCTCACATGTGGCACTGCCACCTACACTTGCCCTATTAGACTTGGGCTTTCAGTATGGAGGCTACAGGGAATCAAAGCCTAAAAACCTTGCTCTTATACAAGGCTTTAAAAGGAGCTTAGTTTCAGCTAAATAGTAATCATACTGAAAATATTTTACCAACCGCTTCAGGAAGACAACTAAACTCCTAGGTTTGATTCAGAGAAGGGCTTTGCTGAAGTCAATAGAAAAAAATTAGGATCCCTCCCTCCAGCATTCAAGGGCCTCAGAGTACGAAGCCATCACTGTAAAATACTGCAGTGATATCCTAAAGGAAAAAGCCAACACAGCAGCTCCAGTTTGGTTTGCTCTAACAGCTTGTGCTCTTAGGAGCAGCTTCCATCTCAGTTTTTAAAACTTTTGTCTTGGAGGGCAGGGCAAGTTCACTGCTCACATCTAGCAGGAGCTGCTGCCGAAAGTACAGTTCAGTTTGATTCCTGACACTGCACAGAAGCAAAAGAAAAGAGGAAAAAAGGATTCATTGGTTATGAGGGAGCCTGTGTTTGCAGAAACCCTTCTTGCCTCTCCCTCTCCCATTTTTATTACTTTCACTCTATACAATGGCATCTTGTTTTGCCAAGATTTCAGCCTGTGAAACAGCTGACTAGTTTTACAGTCTTTTATACATGTTCACCTGCGTCAGGACAACAGAAGCTACAAAATATTTCAGTTGCATCTTGGGGGAAATGCATTACAGTCACAAGAGACACCAGACAGATCCCTTTCCCCATTAGACTCTAAGAATCATTCCTGCACCTGCTCATGCTATCAAACACCCGTGGTCCCCCTGGCAGTGTGTGAGATGCAGCTTCTTTCCCCCAGTCTTCAGTGCCCCCAGCTCCTACCCGCTAGTTCCATTTGTTATGCAAGCCTCACGGGTAATTGCCCAGTCTTTCCAGCCTCCTGTGTGAATGACCTTACCCTTAAGATTTAAATCTGAAGGCACTTAAAAAAACCAATCTATTTTCTCTTCCTGCTTTCCTCCCTTTTATTTATTTTTCTATGCGTGTGTCTCATGTGCTGAATATTAAGCAGGAAAACAAAGATGTATATCATCTGGAGCACAGGTGCACCTACCAGGCAGTGAGCGAAAACAAAACAATTCATTTAAAGAGTTTTGATTCACTATTGTCTGCTCATACTTTATTCGACAGCCTGATATGACACCTTGAGTCCGCCCATGCCTGCATGCAGCTTGGAATGGAGATGTTTTCTTGGCTCCTGCACGTTGTAAATTTTTGTCATGGCTCCACTTGAAGTTGCTTGGCACGGGTGCTTTGCTAAGTATACTGAGGAGGGGATGAGAGAAGAGTGAGGGGTGAAAAAGGAAAAAACATAGAAGAAAAAAACATGAAATCAAAAGAGTACCTCAAATATTTATAAGTTTATTTTTTTCCCAAATTTTCTAGTCTCACTCCTACTGCCTATAGGCAAAGTTTCCATTCATTCTCCAGGTCTGTGGTTTTGGTGTGGGTTGCACAATCCTTTGTCTAGCAGGACATGAGAGCAGAGATCGACTCTGGGGTGACTTTGGCTGGAGGCTTGAGCGGCAAGAACAGAGAAGCAGCCTCTCTGTAGAAATCTTTTCTTTTTACTTACCAGCTTAAGTTTTTTGTTTTTAGAGGAACAAGTGGTTAGTCAAGCTCCCCTAATATTTTATTCTGTTCTGGTTAGAGGAGGCATTAAAAATGACTCTTACGTGGCTTAGGGATGGAGCTGCCTCTCCTGGTTTTGCTCTGGCTTGCTGCGTATCCTTGGGAGGTCACTTCACTCC
This sequence comes from Edolisoma coerulescens, assembly GCA_013397115.1. Lineage (NCBI taxonomy): Eukaryota > Metazoa > Chordata > Aves > Passeriformes > Campephagidae > Edolisoma > Edolisoma coerulescens. The sequence goes on from VWZW01007479.1 coordinate 2,886,720, forward strand.
ATGTACTTTTCCTTTCCTTTCTTTGTCTCCTAAGACTTTAAGCTCTTCTTGAGTCAAAATGTTGTCTTTCATGTGTTTGTTTTATATCTTCCATATGGGAATTGGTGAGCTCTGTGGCAGTGGTGGCATGCGGGTGGAATCTGCTCAGTCTTGTCTCACCTGAGAGAGAAGGAGATGGGATGTGAATTGTCCTGATACTCATGTCTGTGGCCTCATCCCATTTTACTGTAAATTCATGGTTGGATTCAGTCCATTTGTTGTACTCTGCAGCTTGAGCTAGAGAGCAGCAAGCCCCACTTCCGGCCCTTTTTAGGATGCTGTAAGTGCACCCAGGAGAAATGAAGAGTTTGAAGTGCAGTGACTCCCACTTTATTTCTGCTATAGCTCTGACACTGCAGGCTGTGGAAAGATGTGTATATAGGGAAAATTCCCAACATCAGGCTATATGTTTATGGACTCTGAGCTAACTGTTGCCCCCAGGAGCAAGATCTTGGAGTTTTGACCGATCCTTCAAATCATAAGCATTTTTTTTTTTAGTGGAAAACCAATTAAAATGTTAGGAATTGCCAAGAAAGGATTAAAGAACAAAGCAGGAAATAACCTTGGTTCACTCCTATCATTAATACCATATGCATTTCTTATCTCCTTGTCTCTGGAAAAATGTAGTGGAACTAGAAAGGATTCAAAGGGCAAAGATGACTAAATTAACTAGGACTCTTCAGTCTTGAAAAGACATGGCAAAATTTTGAAAGGCACCGAGTAAAGCCTATAAGAATTGATTGTATGCTGTTTGTGCCAGTGGGAGAGCCAAGGTACATGGAGTGAGGCTCAAGAGAGCAAGGCTCAAAACAAACAAAAAGCCATGGGGGATTGCTCATGCAGTGGGCACATCTGTGCAGCTCTGCACTGCAGTTCCAAGGGAAACTGTGCAAATTTATCCAGTCCGTCAATTGCTGTAGCTTCAAGATGGTTAAAGTGTTTCACAACAATGAAAAAGATAATGGCCACAGAGGAGCCTAAGATCTGTGAATTCTGGACAGATTCTGAGCTATCACTTTCCCTGAAGACTACTGGAATGAACACTAGTTGAAGTGACAGGTGATACCTAACCCTTTTACCAAAATCTTCAAACTAAAGGTCAAGGATATTATACAGTTATAGGAACTGTCAGAATAAGATATTTCCCTAGGGCACGGAGAGGAGGCAGTGAGGAATAAAGGACAGAGTGGCATATTAGGATCGGAAAGGAAAACCTGGGAGAGGCTTCTATGTGTATTAACAAGATGTGTTAATAGAGGTGCCTGGCAGGACATCGACTCACATGTTTCATAATCTGCTGTGCCAGCCCTGGGCCTGGCACATGGCCATCTCTGAGCCAGGAGAGATACACCAGTTTGGAAAGGCACTTAATGGATGGGCTACTAGGGGAAAATCACAACCCATTTGCAAAGAAAGATAAAAAGCACAAAAAAACTTTGGATCTGGCTGTACTCAAATTACCAGGAGAAAAGCAGGAAGCTGTTTCCTCTAAGAAGAATTAATTCTCTTCAGTAGGGATGTCCATCCCTGGCAGCGTTCAAGGCCATGTTGGATTGAGCTCTGAGTCTAGTGGAAGGTGTCCCTGCCCATGGCAGGGGTGCTGGAACTAGATGATCTTTAAGGTAACCATTCTTTGATGGCACATGGAGGACTTCAAGAAATTTTCCTGAAATGGTGGGCCAAAAATGGAGGAGTGTGGAGTGCAGACTAGCTACTTGTAGGTGTCTTCAGTGGGTTAAATGAGAGAAGGACCAAAGAAAAAATCCTTACTGAAAACCATCCTGTGCAAGGAAAGAGCATGTCTAGTTGACAATGGTGGTGCAGCATACCCCTAAAAGAAAAAGCAGAAGCCACAGCTCAAGAGAATAGGAGATAATCAGGTATTCTTCTGAAGGACAAAGTTCTGGAAATATTACTCTGGGTTAAAATATGCTTGAGCTGTAGAAAGCACCCAGGCAGGAACTGGAAGAAAATATACAGTCACTATATGGATAGTTTAATTCATAAAGAACCCATGGTGAGCCACATGACTAGTTACCTCCGACCTCAGTCCTATGTTTGTAGAGATGCAGCCACTGAAGGCTGAGATAATGGTGGATGGGTTGCCATGTTGATTTATGCCTGCAGTTTTCAGGCTATTGTGATCAAGTTTCAGTGTGCCTTGGTTGTTTCACAAAGTTTTCCAACAATTCCAGACAAGCAAGATCTGGCTATGCCAGTGCAAAGCTCATCCATCCACACGAGGGCCCTCAGGAAAGGCGAGTGGGATTGTACTTTAAACTGTGTCTGTTCCATTGCATTAAGCATTGAAGAGGGTGTTTGTATTCTGATTTAAAGAAGTTTTATTTCAAGTTTCTTTATTCTAATACCAAAACAGAGCCTAGAAAATGAGGAGTTGCATTTCTCTACAGGAAGTCAATAAAAAGGAGTCAGGAAAAAATTCTAAATGATGCCCTTTTGTGAGAAGGCCTTTACACCCTTTAAAGAAATCAAATAATGTGCTCTTGCAGATTCAATATGAGAGAGCTTGCCCTTCTGTACTACTTTCCAAGCATCTGCACAGGAGGAATAGAACAGAGTGAGCACATAATTCTGGGTGAAGTGCCTGTACCTTTCCATTTCTGCTGTCTGTCTTGATTCCACTGTGCAAGGAGGGAAAATTGATGGCTCCAGGCACTTGACCAACTGTGTTTACCGAGCAGTGCTTAACCAGCTTGATAACGATTGCTAATTCTGAGTCAAACAGATTTATCTATGTAACTCAGTCTTTTTGTGTGCAATAACCTTTCTGCATGAGTTACTTTTCCAAGATGGTTGGCGAAATGAAGTTGGATGCCATTTCATTTGTACATCTGCTACTACTGTTTTTATTTACTTGAGCTGCTGAATTGTTGTGCAGCTTACAATACAGACAGTGTTTTATTGGGGGTTTGAAGAAGAAATGTCGCATCTATGGAGATAAGCAGAGGAGGCAGCCAGTGGACATTTTTCCAAATTCACAAGGAAGAAATTGAATGATTTGCACAACTTCAGAAGATCCGTGTGCCAATGTACTGCCACTGCAGAGCATGAATTTGCAGATTGGCCTTCTGAAACCTGCCCAGAGCCATTGTCACTTTCCAGTTTTGAAAGCTGCCCGCTTGGAATAGAAGCACTTAAATCTCTGTTTGTGATGATACATGCCAAATGCATTTCAGTGGAGTTTGCTGTAATGACTGATTTTCGCAAATCAGCTGTGGCCTTGGACTGTAACTCTGCCACCTAAAAACATGGTTACCTGGAAAATGCTGGTAGTGGAACTTGCAGTAATTTTGTATTTCTAACATTGGTATAGTCCAATTATGATGGGATTATTTCGAACATTTAAGCAAGAGAATGGAACAAAATTCTCTTTTATGAGTCTGTTTTGCAAGTGATAAATTGAACTTCAGTACCATAAGAAAACCATATCTATACTAGAAAGCTTCCCAAATGCCCACATGCATCACAAAAATGGTAGACATTCTGTTTGAACAGAAGTGTTCTTGGTAAAAAAAGATTAGCAACTGGTAAAAGACCAGATACAGACTTAAAATAAGTGTTACAAAGGGATTTATTCTTGAACTGGAATTGTCAGAAGGTACTACTTTGCTGCTGAGCAGTGAAGCATTGTATGACAAAAAAGACATGACAAAATGAATGATTTCTTATTGCAGCAGATTTCTAGCTCTCTAGAAATACCAACCAGATTTTGAACTATCACTGGAACTGCTTGAGAACATTTGGTTAGACCTGGAAAGAGCTGAATAGATTTAACCCACTTATTTGGCTGCTGGAGAGCAAGTCCAGGGAGGAGATATTGACGACCTTCTGACAGCAACAAAGATAAGGCAGTGAGTGTATGGCGGTTTCATGAAGAACAGAGTGATGGTTTTGAAGCTGACCCTTCCCCAGTGAAATATGACCAGATGGCCATTATGGGAGCAGAAATAGCTGATGAAGATCTTAGAAAATTAACTTATGCAGAACATGTTCTGATTTTTTTTGGTAAATGTTGTTGTTTAAAGATGGAGCAAAGTGTTCAACAGGATCTGTTCTCTGGGCACTGTTGTGGTTCAATGAGTCCGTGTATAAACCACACAAAGAAAGAGAGACATGGCACAGACTGCAAGTGCTGCTGAAAATGCCCTCTTGCCATGTGGTTGGGATGAGACAGCTGCAGAGAATAAATGGTAGTTACAGAGCATTTTCACTGCTTATGGACCATGCCTGGTAGTCAGCACTGTGTGAGGATGAAGAAAATCCTGCAGAACTGGTGTAATTTTAAAGTTTAGCAGGAGATACCAATAAAAACTGCTGAGAGATGCAAAGTAGATCCAAGGCAAACTGTTTTTCAAGAACCTAGCGGCAAGATCCACACCTAGTAACACTTTTTTATCAGCAGGTCAATAAAGTCAAGCCTAAATAGACCCTTGAACAAAGAATATGAGAAAAATAAGCACATTAAAGAGAAAAGTTTTCAGTGCCGTACAAGAGTTCCTATGTAACATGCTCACAAAAGAGCACTGTGTGGAAATTGAACTCCAACTATCTCAGAAGCAAGAATAAGTAACATGTGTTTAGTGACTCAGATGATAACTGCACATCAGTTATAACCCACAAAATAATCAAAATATTGATTCTAAGGAGGGGAATGATGTGCACTATCATATCAACAGAGATTCTGAAAAGTAGAATTATGATACTATAAATTTGAGAAACAGTAGTTTCTTCAAAGAGGTTTACAGCCAATCTACATGCTTTCACTGACAAAAAGCATGTACTTACTTTTCTAACATTTGAAAAATTATTTTTGCTTCTAGTTCCTTGTCTAGGTTTGATAATACATATGAAAAGTGTCATAATATAAAATAGATTTGTCAGCATTTAGGAAGGTACTGCTGGTAAGAATATAATCACATGCACTAAGTTACCCATGAGCAAAGATTATTATAATTATTGTGACCCTAGAGACAGAGACATCTGAAAAATAAAATCAAGGAAAAAATCTCAGGTGTCAATAATAATGTATTCATTTCTGTTTTTCCTTGAATTTTAGGAGAACTTGGGGTAATCCAGAAAGTTCTCATGGCTTATTGTGAGACATTGATGGTAAGACTGTTACAGACTAGAGCTGGATAAAATTTTTAGTAAAGAGGTAAGGTATTACTGGCTAGAGTTGAAGTAAAATAGAAATCAGGTAAGACTTTGATCAAAGAAAAAATATTGTGCTGTGCAACCAGAATAATTTTGTGTGACTTGGGATTGAACATTTTTTTTTTATATTGCTATTATTTTGTAAAATGTTTTACTCCTGCTGTTAAATATTATTAGCTTTTTAAAAAAGAGTATGCAGCTTTACAATAAAGATCCAAACTTTTAATGAGAGGATGATATGGGAAGGGTTTCCTCAGGTTTTTCTCTCTCTCTTGTCTCCCTCTCTCCCCCCTGAAGTGATGAAACGCAGAACAGGAGACAGCAGCTGAGGCAGCCAGTCGATAGGAAACCCTTCACATGCCTTTTCTGCTGAAGGCAATTCTTTGTCGCCTTTGATCAGGGGGAGGAAGTGGACAGAAAAAAAGTTGAGTCCTGCCTGTGTGTGGCTGAGGTGGTGGTTCGCAGTGCTCCTACAAGTTCTTTGATTTCTAGGTGAGGTGTCTCCCCGTTGCGCCTCCTCTGCCTCACTGTTTTGGCCTCCCTGGTGGACACCACCATCGTTGCCACATGTTAGAGATGCTTCACCTTCTTGTCAGAGGGAAACACTAACAGGAATGAGCTCAAGATCTCCAGAGGGGTTGTTCAAATGAAGGGTGCTGACAGCTGGCCTGCTGGGCAGTGAGGGGAGTGCAGCTGGGCCCTGCTGGAGGAGTTGGAGCAGGCAGTGCCATGGGAGTGCAGGAGTGGGCTGGGGCTGGGGCTGCTGGGCTCCCACTGTGGCCAGGCTCAGCAAAGGGTTGAGCAGTTGGGCTGACTGATGGGGTGAGCTGTCCGCTCTTCTACAGTTGGGGTTAAATGCCTAATTGTGTTCTGGGGTCTTTCCTGCAGTGATGCAGTGATTCCTTGACAGGTGGCCATCACTGAAGTGGGAGGAGTTGTGGTGCTCGGGAAAACAGATCCCTGAAGTGACAGCATAAGGATGTATATCGCTCCCTGGATGTGTTTCTGTTTTATGGAGCTGCAAGAAATAACTTTTCTTCCTTTCACAGAATTATTTAGGCTGGAAAAGACCTTCAAGACCATTGAGTCCACACTTCGACCAATCACCACCTTATCAACTGGCCATAGCACTAAATGCCACGTCCAGTTGTTTCTTGAACACCTCTAGGGATGGTGACTAGGTGGTCAAATAGTTCACATAAACCCAGGAGACAGGCCAGAACCAGATGATTTAGATGTGGATCTAGGTTTCAAAAGCTCCAAAAATCAAATTTTTTCAGCAGATCTGGGCTTAAGTTTCAGCTTATTAGGAAAATAAAGTTCAGCTGGGAAAACTCCACATGAAGATCCATTTCACAGCTTCAAATGTGGGCAGTGGGAAACAGTTTTGGTGTCAGATTTTGTCTCTCTTTAATTGCAGCAAAACTGGATTTTGTTTTTATTTTAGTTCTGCAGGAGGAAATTTAAAATGCCACTGAACTGGCTGGCACAACAGTGCTGGAGTTCCCAAAGTTTCTTCTGAGTTCATCTGCCCAATGCAGTGTTGTGCTGAGTTCCAGGTAAAACACCAACACATTGCTCCTCATGAAGTTCCTTATCACACCATTAAATGTTTGGAGAGAAATACATATGCAGGTGAGTGATTAATGGGTAATTGAAAATTGCTTCTGTCAACATATCTTTAAAATTCTAGAAACATATTCCTCTTCTTCTTCTTCAGAAGAGTTTTAGGGTCAGGATGGAAAATGATGGTGTAAACCAAATGAACCCTGTGTTATCCTTTGTGTGGCCTCTTAGACCTGCCTTCTGCCTTTCTACTTGCAGGCTGAGGCGTGCACCTTCCCTCACTCTCCTCGCACAAGCAGAGGACCTACATAAAACTTCTCTTTCTGAAAAGCCATCCCAAAGGAGGGCATCTATGTGCTAACTCCATATAATCCCACTGAGCGGTTTCAGATAGCTTCCTTTTTGTGTAAACCTTCTGACTAATTTATTCTCACATTTAATTTCACTGTGGAGCACTTGGGCCAAATCCTTAAGTGGTGTAAATCATGCTGATGCCATTAGCAATGCTGACTTCAGCAAAGCTGTTCTGATTTATAGCAGCTGAAGATCTAGACCCCCTATTAAAAGCAGAGTTTTCTCAACTCTGAATTCCTGGACATTATTGTAACCTATTGCTTAGAAACAGATATAGCTGAAATAAATAAATAAATGCATAAAGGCAAGAATATTATAGGATGTGGCTCTGTTTCTGTGGAAACCTGATCTTTTTCTTATCCAGTTCTTTTTTTCTCTGTTAGCCAATTTAACCTCTCTATCTGTCTATTTAAACTCCTCCTCATTAAGCACAAGGTTACAGGGTTTTTGCCAGAAAAATGCGGGCGGAGAAATATCAGTTTTTGCATCTGTTTGGTGAGTTTAAAAAAAAAAAAAAACAAACATCTGAGCTGTAAGGGAAAAATGTGGAGGAGGGTGAAAGTAGCAGGAAATGTAATTGTATTAAAAATAAAAATATGAATCAGTTTGGATAATCAGTCTGTAAATTGGTAGCAGCCATGCTACCCATAAAATCTGTATCTTTTTCCCTGTGTTTGTTCCACTCCACATTACATTAAGAGATGCTCTGTCACTTAGGTGTACAACAGGGCACAGCTTGGAGTAATATGACATGATATTAGTTACATAATGGTATGTGACCAATAACATTTAAAAGCAGGATTTGCTGGCTGACTGGCTTGATGGGTTGGTGTTGGAGGGGGAGCTGGATATTGTGGCAACTCTCTGTCTCTTTCTCATTTTCATTTCTGAGTCACTTTCTCAGCCATGGTGACAGGGCTTTCACATTGAGAACTGCCAATGAAGGATTCAATTCTTTTCTGAAAGCCTCCTCTTAATTAATTTATACTCTGAAATGCACCTTAATGACAATGGAGGCTTCCAAGCTGTTCCTAAGGGCTTTTTACCAGGCTAAGTTCCTTTTTCTATCATAATTTTGGACATAGCTTTTTTCCTGTCTGCACTCCTGGTCATATTGCAGTGATTTTTTTTTTATGTGGTGATCTGACACAGCATTGAAGGCAGTGACATTGTTATTCTCTCCCCCTCTGTTTTGTGATTGCTGAGTAATGTGGTGTGCCTCAGTGGCATGGTGCTGGACTTCCCAGACGACTGGAGTGCAAGCGTCCAAGTGAAGAGATATTACAGAAGATTGCAGAAATATTCTGCATTTTTGTTACCTGTGGCAGCTAGTATTTTTTAAGCACATCTTGTGTTAATGTATTGCTGCAGTAATCTCCAGGCTGGTCCTGGTCTCAGTATAGTCTTGTTGGTCTTGTCAAAGCTGTGATTTCTTCTCTGTAGAGAAGGGTCAAGCAGTTTGACTGTAGGTGAGATCAGAGGGCATGAAAGCTCCACAAGGGTGAAAAGGCTTTTTTTTTTTTTTTTTTAATTTTCTGAAGAAGTATTAGTCAAGTTTATGTGCTGTATGTAAATAATATTCATAGTGAATTTTTATGATACTACTTGTGTATCTGAGAGAAAGACTTACACCTTAATGCAAGAAACGCTGTCTTCCTTTCCCCTACCTTTTGTGCTGCCATCAACTGTAATTCTTCCTTTACTTTGCCTGGTTTCAGGACATGACTTTCAGGAAAGTTTAACAGAGTCATGTCTGAAAATGAAGTTGGGAGTGGAGTGGCTCAAACGACCTCCATTCCAGACGTTCATGCTTGCACTGCCTCCCCTGACAGTGAGGAAGAGCAGCTGACTTCTCTTCCACATTACTGCTGCTACTTCTTCCTTTGGCAACATTTCTTTCAGTGTCCTGTGAGCCTGGTTGCCAGGAGGGAGCCAAGGCCAAACATAGAGATACGGCCATATTTCTGACTTGCTCAAGGAGCAGTCGTGAAACTGGTTTATGTGTTGAGAAGGTGTTAATCAGGCCTGTGAGAACCTCAGCTGCGATACAGCAACTTTTCTTGCCCAAAGTATTCAGCAAAGCTTTGCGTCAGAGAAGAACCAGGGGGGCTCATTTGAACCAGGTTGGATTTCAGGAAATCTTCCATATTATGGCTCAATCGCTGGTCACTTATCAGGGTGTCCAGCCCGGAGAAGATGTTAACATCTGATTATTAAGAGAGGCCTCTGCCCCAATTAAGGTGCAAATGAGACCATATACTGAAGTCAATAGCACAAATTTTATTTAACAGTGAATGTGAGGTAGACAGATAGAAAAAATAGAAAAAGGGAGTGGAGAGAGAGAGGGAGAGAGAGAGATCAAGCAGAAGATGGTCACCACCTGTGGATCCAGTGGCCTCCCATTAGTCCTTCTTCACCTTGGTCTTCTTGGTGGTGGAAGTCCCCAGATTGCTCAATACTTTTCACTGTACACACATTGTTACAAAGGAATTAATGCTCCTTGGCTACACAGTTTTCTTATTCTCTTGGTTAAATGATTACCTGGCTTCTAATGCTGTTTAGTCCCATGCTCAGTCTTTCTCTTCTTCTGAGTCGGTGGGTTGTGACTTGGTGCCAGAGTTACCTTTATCCTGCCCGAGCTGACTTCAGCACAGTTGCTCAGTTGGCTTTCCTTGTGGAATCTTTTTGTCCATTTTCAGTGACACATTCTTCTCCCCCAGCTTTGTTTACCTCCCCCTGGCCTGAGATGACACTTGGACAAGAACCTGGGGTGATCTTTGTTTGACCAGTGATATGCGTATGAGCAGTTGCCACCCCACATAATTTGCCACAGCGGGAACCCTTGTCTGGATGCATTACCCAGGATGTGCCAGCCAGACCTCGCCAAGCCCGGAGCCAGTGCCATTCTGTTGCTCCATTCTGTGCTTCTCTCGTGGCAAAGTCCTTCTCTGGTAACAATGTTTGAGACAGGTTACTGTGATCTTCAGGCCTTACGCCACGCAATGGCTCAAACACTTTCCAGGGACTTTTCCCCAGTTCACATGGGTTATCCACAGGGGTGGTGAAGATAGTGGGCAGTAGGAGAAGACCGAAATAGCAGAAGAAATAAAATGAGTAATCATACAGCTATCAATAGCTATCCCAATCATTAAAAATGCAAATCCAATTGCAATTATCAACCCAATTCTCATTAGCCACTGCCCCACCCTGTGAGTCCCAGAGATTGGAGTGTTCTTTAATGGGTAGTGGGTGTGAGGAATTCCACAATACTGTGCTGGATGGATGTGGACCCAATATGTCCTGAAGTTACCCACAGAATTACACAGTGGGTCTTGGTTTTTAAGTCCCATAGAGGGGTGTCCCCAACAGATGCACATATAAAGATGCGTATATTCTCAGTCAGTCAAGTCTTAAGGGGATCTTCAGGCCTTGTAGTACAATTGATTACCTTTGCACACTGGAACAAGTGTAAATGTGTTTGTTGAGAAGTGTTCACATACTTCAAAGGCTTTAAAATAGGGTTCTCTCTCAACCACATCCACAGAAGAATTTTATAGCTAATGCTCCTGTCCTACTGGGTAATGAAAAATTAACTTAGTGTACAAAATTCTCATAAAAAATACAAAAATGTTATCACACAAAAGGTTCTGATCTTCAGAGTCATTCAGTTCCCATGGAGATACTGATTCAATCCAATATGTATCACTTCGTCTGATTATGCCTTGGATAAACATGGTGGAAGCAGGGAATGGGATGGGAGAATTCCCATGGGAAACATCATACATGTCACTACTCTTGATTTAGAGTCTTTTCTTTACCTATGAAAATGTGTCCTCTGGTAATTCTAGGATGTCTTTGCTCTTGCACAAGACTTTCTAAAGGAAGACAGATCTTGAGATTTAGCTACCAGAGTGTTCTGTATCACCAGAAAGATGTCCAGTTACAGACTCACAGATAAAAGGGCCAGACGGAACTATTTATCTTGCCTGAGCTCCTGCATAAATAACACAGAACATAAGATTTCACCCTCTAATTCCTGCATCAAGCCCATAATTTTTGTCTGGGCTAGACAATCTTTTCTGTATGCCCTGCATTTGGGCTTTACTTCTTGTTGTGGGATTGTCCACGTGCTGTGGATGTACCTCCAGAGGAGAGCAGCTACAATGCCCTCTTCCCCATGCCTTCAGGTAGTCCTCATAGTGCTGTGGGGCTGAGGGAGGGAAGCAGCTCTCTGGGGGTCTCTGGGCTGTGCAGGGATCTAGACAGACGCTGTGGGGTGGTGCTGGGACTGCAGGAGTTGCTGCAGTTGCTCAAAGATGGGAAGCTACGGTTGTGGAGGGAGTGGAAATCTACTTGAACTAGTGTGGTCCGACAGGAACTAGATTGAGCTGTCAAATGCACGTCATGTCGCCACTGATCACCCACCAGGTCATTATAGAGCTTGAGGAGATTTATGAGAACAGCTCTGGGATTTGATTCTTGTTTTTTTGTTTGCTGTCATTCTACTTCTTATGGTGGAGATTTTTTTATTAAATGTTTGCCTGTTTAGAATCCAAGTATGCATTCAGATGCACACTATAGTAAAGCAGCTCTGAATATTGAACTAGTAATTCTACTGAAATACATGTCAGAGATGACAGCTCACACAAATGACAGAAAACAACAGGTATATTTAACTCAGCAGTCAGTCGGATAAACTGATAAGGAAAATACACCTCTTTAATCTGATGTCTATCAAGAGCATACTTCAGGCTCCTACATTCGATTTCAGGTCCGTCTTTGGTCCAAATCAAGCTTTTATATTTAAATGTCTTGGTTCAGCCTTGGTATTAACCAAAATGGTGATTGCCATCTTTCCTGGAAAACATGAATGAGCACAGATTCCTTTGTTGTCAATTGCTCCCTGCTTTCTTCTGGTGATACCAGCTCTTCCCTGGGATGGGTGGTTGCTCTGGAGAAGACTAACAGAGGAGTGAGATCAAGACAAAATATAAGGAAAAAAAAGGTGAATTTTAGTTTTAATAAGCAAAGAACTGCTGTGGATATTTCAGCTGTCCTGGATGCAACAGCAGTGCTTCACCCCAGCTACTCAGACTTCCAAGGGTCTTGGTGGGGCCTTAGTGTATAGGATGGAGGTAGCTGAACTCCTTTGTGCTTAATGAACAGTGTTATATGCTTGGTAGGATTTCTTCTGCATTTTAGACAGCTCTAGGTATGCTCGTTGGGCCAGCATAAGCTTTTAGCAAGCTGCGGTGTGGCTCAGGCTGATAGCAGATGGGATCACAAGATGCAGTGTTGGAAGACAGAAGGCTGTGAACCAGATGGCTTTGCTGGAACTGGACTCTGGCAGGAGATTAGGTCGCCGTGCTGCTTGCTGAAATGCTGAATAACATTCCTTGTGCCCATTGTTAAAAGCATTTTCCTAACTGATCCCAAATCAGAGGAGTATTGATAAAGGCAAATGTGGATAAGAATGAATCCGCATTTTACAGTTGAGGCAGAGAACAAGGTAGAATGTGCTATTCTTTGCTTTTGCTAACATCTTTTAAATTAACACTGCCTACAAAACAGCCTTGTGCACTTCTGGCAGTCTCTCTTCTCCAGTGCACTTGAGTCCATTTCTTGCCAACCTCATGAAATCTGGGGAATACTTGACACTGAATCTGTGTTAACACCACATTTTGTTTCTGTTGATGTTTCTGTTGATTTTCCAGGTGCTTCATCTTTAAGAGCTATTGTTGCAGGAACGTTGCCAGCTACCATAACTTTTGGGGGGCTAGTAGCACTTAAGGTCTTTTTTTATTTATTTCTGCACTGTGTGTCTCTTTGAAGAAGATTCTTTTTTAGAAATAACTTCCTCTATTCTAAAGGTGTGAAGGAAGTCTGAAAATATGAACCTAATGTGAAAACCACATTTTAAGAAATGCCACATAAAATTTCATCAGATCAGAGGATGTGATCAGTGGATTCTGAATACTCTGACTTTAACTTTTCTTAGGTAGTCTTTTACTGCTTTTCACTTTTTTCCCCCGGTAGTCGTCCATGTTGCCTTTTGCCTCTATTTTTTGTTTGTTTGTTTGTTTGTTTTCTTAGACAGTGCCAAAAGAAAGAAAAGAAGAGCTCTAACATTTGGTATCTGCTGGAATATGTTATGAAATTTAAAAAAAAGTTAGCACCACAATAGCTATATTATATTATAAATGTGAGAGTTCTCTGTTGTGTTGACTTCATTATAATTACTACAGGCAGGGTTAATTATGTTAGGTGTGCCAAAAATCTAGTGGTTTCAAATGACTGACCAAACCTTTAATTGACAAACGGAGATTAATGTCCTCTGTCCTTCAAAATCCCTTATTTAGGAGAGAAACTTCTACCACTCATCTTTGAAATCTCTGTAACAGTTGGTAGCTTGGCACTGAATAACCTGATTTTGCTGGCACATATATAAAACCTGTCTCTCCATAGCAACAAGAGATGATCATGGTAAAAAAACGCATTTAAGCCATATACATGTATTTTATTCTGCTGCTCCCTATCCAGTTTGCCTTAAGTGACTTTTCCTTTCATAGTCAGTATAAAGCTACCATATAGACTTTTAGAGAGGAGTAGTACCAAGACACATAGTTAAGCTTTACAAAATCGAGATGAATTTAGCAGTTATGCTTTGCAAGGGTTGCCTTGAATAGTGCAAGAAGGACTATGGGAAAGTGACCATTTCTCAGCGGAAAGCAGTTGGAGTAATGTGCCAGGATAAATTTATTTGCAGTTCTTTCCAAATCCTGATCTTGCTTCTTGCTCCAAAGTTCTTTCTAAGAGCCTACGAAATTCACTGGGAACTGCTCTCTTATTCCCATTTTAACAGGAAGATGTAATTGTGGACTCAGTTAAACAGAAGACAAAGGAGATGAATGCAGTAGGAAAAGGGAAGGGCAGGACGGCAGTAATAGTTCATTCATTTTGGCCAGTAATGTGCAAATCTCTTATTTTTATTCTAAAAATGACAAATGCTTTTGATAAATCTTGGGAGTTATTTGATGATGTCATTCACTGTTTTCACTAAGTTGCTTTAAAGCTTTCTGCCTGAATGCCTAGTGTAAGGAGGATATACCTCCAGCCTGTGGACCCTATCCAGTTTACAAATCCAGTGGCTTCATGCCAGTCACAGTCTTTCCCAGATGATCTGCAATGCCTTCCCCTCTTGACTAGAAATAATTAATCCATAATTCAGCATTTCTACAAGTCAGACCTGTATGTGATTGAACCAAGGCTGTGGATCCCTTCCCATCAGATATGAAAAACATAAGGCTTTGCATTGCCTCACATCCTAGCAGAGGGCTGGCAACTATGCAGAAGAAGAAGAAAAAGAGAGTCTTTATCACAAAGGGCTTAATGTGCAGCCACAGAAGAGCAGCAGTGGGCAGTGCCAGGCAGTAAGAGACATTACTGTTCAGGAAGGAGGGCAGTCATCCCAGCCCACCTACCATGTTTTTATGTCTCCATGCGTGACTATAAAGCAGAGTTTTCCATCCTGCACGGTCATGCCCAAAAGAGAGGGGTTGTGGCATATGAAATGTGACCATATGTTGGTAAAAATGTATTTTAAAGGGGGCTGTTTTCCCTCAGCATATTTCTCAAAAAGCCATTAGCTCCCCATGGAGCATCCTCTGCTCCCCTGTACCTGAGATTTTGTAATCACAGCTTTAAAAATCTGCAGCAGGCAAATTTTAAAAGCAGATACACCATCTCAGCTGCCAAGAGACAGATCCTTATATTCATCCAGATCCTTATACCCTACACAATGGTGTAGCCTACCTAATTTTTCCTTAATGATTGCTTTCTAATATAAAGATTCTTCCCTCCCAAATTGTCTCACTCTGTAGCCAAAAATAAGCATTTGAGTGGAGACTGACAGTGATGAAGAAGCATCCACCCTCCTGTTGAAGTCACATCTCTGCTCAGCAGAGGGCTAGGAAAGGTCACAGGGAGCACAGGGCTAATAATGAATGGCTTGAAGAAACTGACCATACAGCTGAGTCACCTTTTTTCCCGGTTTACAATATTTTGCACTCAGAATGTCCTCTGCTTCTGGCATTTAATGAAAACATAATTTAAGTTGGCTCAGTCATATAAAAAAAGTCTGGATATTTACTGACACCAAGTGATCTGCAAAACATAGTTAATATTTTTTCCTGCTTTCTTTCAGTGTATCTGCAGGTTCACTAGATCCAGCAAAAGACACAGTCACACTGTGAGGAACTGAATTATGATTAAGCTTGTAATAATAGCAGAGACATCTGTCAGTTTTGAGCAACAGGTATGCCAGCCCTCCTTGCTTCTTCTCCTGAAGGAGAGTTATGTGAAATGAAGGAGGATGAGGTAATGACAATTATCTCCAACCTTAGACAAGAAGGTAAAGCACTACTCTGATTGTTTTTTTACTGCAGCAACACAGATTGAGATGCTCTCGCATGCCATTGCAATTGTATGTAGATTCATATCCAGAGAAAAGTCAGGAGCATTTTTATTATTTCAGTTTTATTTTTTTTAATTGCATAAAAAGAAAGCTTTTCTTCTTTTTCATAAGATGATATTAATAATCTGTTTTGATGTGGAATAGTAGTATATGGTTGTAGGTATCATAAAGAACTCAGCTGAGACAGCACTGCCAATGGAGATAATGAAATTGCTCAGATATAAAAAGTTAGGTTTGAATACTGCTGTGGATTTAATTGTGTTAAATTTTTATTTGATGCTCAATTTTACCTGTTCTTAAATTACATGTAAAAGATGTAAAAGAAACCAATATTTTCCTCTGAAGAAGTAATTTCACTTAAGCTATAAAATATAAGCTTGAAGCAATTATAACACCAACCTGTCTTTCAGAAAAACTATCTCCAAACTAAATACATTCTTGGACAAATATCCCCTGAGCTGGGTTACCTTTACACCCTGAATACCTTACATTATTCTTGATCAGAACACTGAAAACATTTCACTGGCCCATCACTGTACTCAGAATGCTCCAACAACTACAGTTTCTTAATCCCTTTTCTTATCTTTTTAACAAATGCTATTCTGGCCATTCTGGTAATTTCCTGCATTCAAAACAAAAAAATTTCCTTTCCTGGATAACAAGTTCTATGCATTCTGTCACATAGTCAACCTTACTGCTGATGGACAGCTTAGGCTCTTTCTTTCAAGCTAATGATTTCATTGTCTGAACCTCATGCTGGTATTTGAGACATATTTTCAAGTTTGAAATCCCAAAATGCCAGAAATATAAAGTGAATGTGGCCATGGCAAATCTTTTCAAAATAATTGGGAGAAAGGGAACAAAACAGAAAAGTGAAGCATATATAGCAATAGATGTTTAAAAAAAAATCTTTTAAACCCAAATGTCAAGAGAAATAGTTAAGGAGTTTCTCCTTTAACTTAAAGCAATGATGAAGAAAGAATCCGCTGCAGCACAGAAAGCTAGAGAGAGGTGAAAATGGTGCCGCTTAATGCACAGTCGTGCCCTGGATTTTATGCCCAGATCTCCCTGACACCTCACAAAAGACAAGAATACATCAGTGGTTCCAGAGCAGTTTTGCTGTCAAAGCACGAGTGCAGGCAGCAGGGAGAGGTGTTTCTAGAAAGGCAAGTCCAAAAATCATTCTGCTTCTTTCTCCTGCTGCTGGGTTTTTTCAAAGCCTCTCCAGAAACCTCTTTTATAGGTAGGAAAAGCAAACTGAGCAAAGAGTGGGATGTTTCCTTGCAAGACTGCAGACCAAGGCCCTGCGTGCAGGGCACAGGAGCCCAGGCTGACCCATAAACAAGCTATTAAGGTACTAAGTCTTCCATGTCTGGTTATTGCAGAGCTGAAATGATGGACTGATATTAGTGCTATTCCTTGAAGACCGATTTTGCTTTCACAAGCCTCATCATTTCACACAGGACAGGTCAAGCTTTCTAAATGCCAATTTCCTGGCACGAGTAATTTCTAGCATCCCCTTACCTGCTCAGAGCCCAGCTCCACATTCTGGTAATGCTGTTACCCTGAATTTATGCAGGGCTGCTTCCAGAGCCATTTTCAGGATCGGGCTCAAGAAACTAATGCTGTTAGGTTTTCGTTGGAATTAGGAGTACTGGGAATTAAGTGCTTTATTCTTTTAAAGGGCAATCCAAAGGTGAAAAAAAAAAAAAAAAAAATCGCATTCCAAACATAAAGGTCTACCTCCAAGTCTTTTATCTCTGACCTGTAAAACAATGTGGTTGTTACATGAATTTTGTATGGGAGCACAGGGCATCTTCTTGTCGAGTGGTTAACACATCCACTGCCCTATAAGACAGGAGACATTTCTCTTGTTTCCCCAGTAGGTGAGAGGATCTAGACATGCAAATTTAGGGGGTGAAGATGACTTCTGGAGAGCGGTTATCTGTCTCAGGGTTCACCTGCAGTCTGAATGTAAGTACAGTTGCAGTGCTGCCTCTTTTTTCCTCCTTTCTTCTCTGTGTATGTGCACACGCAGCCTTGCTTTCATTAAATACAGATTTCCTTGATGTTTATGCAGGATACATGTGTTTTTCTATCAAATCACTTGCAATGGAATATGCCAAACTTCCCAAAGCAAATACAAGCTGCCTGCTACATATCCACTAGAACATAACACAGAAGCCAAATCTCATCTCGGTCCTTTCCTTGGGAACAATTAATGCTCACTCATCTGAGTCCAACTTTCTAGAGCTCATGTTAGAACGTTCCTACCCAATTATGCTTAAAACACAGTGGTATATGGCGTTTCTATATAAGGAACATACTAATGTATTTTGTCACCCAACACATGGTAAAAGTGTTTCAGTTCCCAGAAGAAATGGTCTGTGTGTGCGGGAGTTTCAGCCACACAAGTCCAACAGCATATACTTGCTGCAGCATGCTTCACTTTTCTGAAAGTGAAATGAAATCAACTCCAATAGTATCATTTTTTTTTCTGCTTTAAAGGAAAAATAAAGGACCAAGTCCTGGTAGAGGACTAAGGAAACATTACTAACAGCATACCTGTACTTACTAAAGGGAGAGAAAGTAGAAATTGAGTTAAAGGAATGAATTGGCCTCCTTAGGTTTTGATATTGCTCACAGGGGAACACAAGGGAAGATGTGCGTAGTTTTGCAGTGGGCTTTGATGGAGGTGGGTATCTGAGGTAAGCCAATGCAACCAGATTATCCCGTATGATGTGCACTGTCAAGCATCACTGTGGGGCTATGATGAAAGAAGTGGCTGGTCCAGGGGGAGCAGCTGTTGGAGGAGGGTTTGTTACTACTATGCTCTGTGCCAGCCTGCTTGCCCATTTGTCAGCTCCTCAGCTTTGTCTTGCTCTATGCAGTTCCCAAAACGGAACCCCAGACAGCAGTTAGGCAGCACAGAAAAATGCACATCTATAATAACTAAAGAATTGCAATAAAATTCCCCAATATGTGCTTCCCAGCTCTTTCCAAATGCTGTTAGACTTTCTCTTACTGATATTTCTTGTTTAAAAGAGACGTGTTCTGCAGTGTCCAGACATTAGTGCAGAAGAGATGCAGCCTCTTCTGTCTGTCAGCAACTACTTGCTGCTACTCACCGTGATCCACAAAAGGCCTGCCTAACCTTATGTTGCCCTGCAAAACTCACAAGATTATCAGGAGACTGTTCAAAATAGACTGTTCAGTGTGTATGGATCTGGGACAGAACTATTTTATCACTGTGCTGCTGAGGTTGTAGGTCCATGTGCCCTGGCCTTTTCCATAATTACTGGGGGTTTTGTCTTTGAATGGATGAGTTCACTGCAACAAAGCAGGGGGAATTATTGCAAAATCAAACCAAAAAGCAACAGAAAGGCTTTAGGAAAGAAAGCCTTTTCTTTCTGTTTGGTGGGGAGAAATGGAGGAAGAAGGAGACAGTGATGAACTGTGATGTAGGTGATATTCCCAGGGCTTACTCCCAAGCCATTGTCAGGATTGGCAGTGCTGCCAAGGAGGTAATTAACTGGTTAAACAGACTTTTGCAGAGGAGGAAAAAAGGGATGGCTGATCCATAGAGGATATATGAGCCTGTATTTTTAGCAGGGTTTGTTGAGAGCTGCCTTCAAACTGCCTGCACCACACCAGACACCACAGCTACATTCCCACATGTGTTCAGGGGTAAGGGGCAGGTTTGCATCCATCTCCATCCTGCTTGGCCACAAGGAGAATGCTTCTGTGTTTGTTGTGCAGAGGAGTAATTTCTTAGAGCAGGTCCCTGGCCCTCACAGAGCTGCCTAGAGCTGCTCTGAAATGAGGACTTAGCTCTTCATGGGGAGCAGAGAAAGCCAGTGGTAGTTTTTTTCAAAGCAAAACAGTCTTTCTAAAGCAAACCAGCATTTCTTGATCAACTGGCTGAGTGCATTGCTTGGGTAGGGGCTCTGCCCTACAGCATCCTTCTTGGGCAGAGAACAACACATCTGCTCAAGCTTACTTTGTCAAAGCTGGAAAACATTTACCAATGTCTCTCTCACTCACACTTACCCACCACACCTCAGCCCCACCTGCTGCTATCCTCGCAGGACCCCTCTGCCCAGGCTGAATTCCATATGCATTCCAGGTCTCAGAGAGGCTGCCACTTCCACATTTTCTTCAGAGACGCTGTTCATCCTTCTCTGCTCAGTTCCAGATGGCTCATTTACCTCCAGTTCAGATGAATGAAGGCAAATGTCCCATTTTTTTTCTGTAGGACTTCTTGCCTTTCAACTTCAGGTTTAACGCATTCCCCTTATGGACAAAATGCAGTCCTGTTGAATCACACAACTTGAAAATTAGTCTTTGAAAATATTCTGACATTCACTACCCTGAAGAAAATTGAGCTTTAAGAGCACAATTAGTAACTAATTGTTTTGATTCTGACACTTTAATTTGTAGCAAATATTCCCCTGTCAGAATCATGCCATACACCTGTTCTTTAAATCCAACACCTTTCCAAAGTTTTTCCATCTGCCGCTTCATTTTTGCATCCCTCCCAGTCTGCCTAAAACAATCACTTCAATTTCTAGTCCTTTCCCCATGACAGCCCTTTTAATCAATGCTTCCTTAGTCTTTTGCACAGCTCCTTGCAAGTCTCCCTGTTCCTGCAATCCTTCTCAAAACACCTCTTGGCCCCTTTCCTGAGTAGGAGTCCCTGTTCCTGCCATATTGCCCTCCATATGGCCACACCAATACTGAGAGTCACAAGGTCTTGGCAGTGAGTGCAATCCACTGGGAGATGTGGTTCTGATGTTAAAATGGAACCTGAGCCATCTGCATGGGGATTTTAGTTTGATTTAGTTTAGTTTTCCATCAGAAAGAAAAACAATCAGGTGAAAAGAGTGGTTTTGCACTATACTTTTTTTTTTTTTTTGGGGATATTAGAGAGTTTAGAAGGGCTAAAGTAAAGGTGCAGACTTTTGCTTTGAGACAAAGTCATTTTTTCAGAGCATGGATATATAATTTTCGTTCATTGATGGCTTAAACTAGTTTTGGTTTTGGCATGTTCAAAATAAAACAAAGTTTGAAATATCCAAATTTCCTTGCATAATGAAATTTCTTTCATATTTTGAATACTCCTGCTTCCTACTTCTTTCAGAAGCACCCATTTTAGGTTGGCATATTCTGAGATGTACTTCTACATAACTTTGTGTGGCAACTTTCTTCTCACCCAGTCATGGTGCTACCACCCAATTTACTGTTCCAGAACCACAGCTGGAGTGGCAAAACTCATGTTTTTGAAAGTTAATTTTGTGTAAAACAACCAGAAGTTAAATTCAAAATTTCCCCATTTTATTCTAGAGAAACCATTTTTGTAAATGTTAAGCCTTCACCCAACTCTCTCAGTTTTCATACACCACAAAACCAGGTCCTCCTCCTCCACCAAATGGTAAAAATTTTCCTTCAGAGACTCCATCAAACTAAAGGACAAAAGTGAGCCACAAAACCCCCAACACAAACACTTTCAAATTTCCTATAATTTGAAAACTTGCCTTGATATTTACCAAACTTCTTGAAACAGGAGTGGATAAAAGGCAACAGAAAACAATCTAATAAAATATCTTTTCTGTGTGGGTAGCTAAGGGACTTAAAATCACATCAAAGTTTGATTTATGATAGTAAAGGTGATGAGTCTAAGCAAATTATCTGGATAGGGAATCATTAGGGGACATTCAGAGCTACCAATGGGATCTTCTTTTCCTCTGTTTTCCGATAACATTTCAGAAGTGCTCAAGAGACTCCAGCAGCTCAAGTGTTGCATCTATTAAAGGATCCAACAGGCTCTGGCTGAATTATTATTTATTATTTTTATTACACTATTGCCTAAATGTCAAATTATTCACAGCTGTTGCAGAAAAAGAGGCACTATCTTTTTATGGCATGTTTCCTGCATTACAGGAATTTATAGCAGACATTTTCAGTCTAGGTTGCTGCTGAGGTGAAATTCCTACAGCTTAGATAGCTGGTGTTATACCAAGTTGCATTCCATCATGTTGTGTGTCGTGTCACTTTACGTCCTGCTGTGACACATGATATTTATAAGAACTTCCTTCCACATTCCCTCTCCCAGCTGGTGATGCTATTCCCCTGGGGAGAATGAGCTGCAGATACAAGTGTGTGGTTCAATATATCCGGGCACCTGGTGGTCCCTGGAGGGGTTGGTGAGTGACCCTGACGAATGCTCACTGGATGCTGTTGTCACTTTCGCCCCTCTTGCAGCACTTCGGTCTGCTCCAGGGCAGAGAGGACGGGAAAGCAAGCGGAGGGCTTGGATTCCAGCTTTAAGTCACGGGGATTGCACTTTTCCTTTATTCCCCAACTTCATACTTCATCACCTATCATGCAGCTCTCAGAGGAAAAAGAATAAAAGGAGATTATACAGTTTGGAGAAGAAGCAAGTATATTTAGTTGCTGCTGATCTTGTAACTTTTGTTACTTTGTATGTGGCCAGCCATCCATTCTTGCCAATTACCAATGCGGTGCTTTGACAATAGCGGAATGAGATTCACAGCTACGCAGTCACAGCTTGAGACTTTGCAAATGAACATTCATAGCATGCTTCTCAGCTTCCTTTTTATAGAAAAAACTGGCACTTGCAATTATATACTTTTTAACAAATACTCCTTCTGCATCTCTAGTTTCCAACTTTGCTTTGTGATCCTAAGGGAGCATTCTTGCACTGCTAAACTTCCCAAAAATAAAATGAGAGAGAGGCAAATTATGTTCTCTCATAAGCAGAAGAAGCTAACAGAGGCTATTAAATGAAGATATCAGTCATCTGATTCACTCTTTGAAAAATATTGTTAATCTAAAAGTTGTATTATTTTTGGCATCAACAACTGGTCTAATCCAAGAGAAAAGATTTTCTAGCTAAAAGTTTTTATTTCTTGGGGAAAAAGAAAAAAAGATATGGCACATTAAAACACCAAAAACCTCAAGGCAAGGAGAAACAGTTCATTGTCCTTAAATTTACAGCAGTGCCTGCTAAAAAGGAGGTGATAAGAGACCAGTACTAATGGTCAGCAGGTAGACTTAGAGTGCTGCAAGTCACAAGAGGCTAAGACCTGTGATTGTCTCAGGACTCCTAAAGTGAATGTTTCATTTATGTCTCACGTCAATCTTAGAGTAGCCCAGTGCATATTTATTTCAAGTTTTAGCTGAGTACAAAATGAATTTTAACTGAGTGCTACTTGCTAAATCAGCTGGGGAAAAAAACTGCAACCCATCAACAGGAGATGCCTGAGGAATTAGTAATGTTTTGTTTCTGGATTTTACTAGAACAGGGACGAGCAAAACCTTCTTCCCTTGTTTCAGACAACTGCTCTCATGGCTATGTGTCTGGAGGGCAGGGTGATCTCTATATTTTTGGTTGCTTTTTTCTTCCTTTCTTTCCTGTTTCCACAGATTTCATGTTTCTTCCCCTATATCCTCCCAGCATCAGGCTGGGTCTCAGTTACTGCACCCTAGCTTCAGTCACAGCCTTGTTGGTGGGGGCTGATTCCCAGGAGAAGCAAATGGATTTGTCAGTGATAGACAGATTTCATAGCTAAACTGAAGCAAACCTTATCTATTTAAGAAAATGGGGTTGTGAGGTAAGAAAAAGTCTTCACGTAGATCTTCATTACTAGAAATCATTTACTCTGGGAAAAGAGGAAAAGATTGCCTGCTTCAAACCCTTCAGCAAGGTCTTCATTCTTGCTCCCCATCAGGCACTTTGTGAATCTGCCACAGACATTCTCCTCTTTACAAAGGTAACTTTGTTTAACCAAATTTTACCCAGACAAAGCACTTTAGCTTGTAGTTTCCTGGGTGAGACTGGCTGTCCACTACAAATGCAGTGGGATCCTCAGGAAATTGTCAGAGACAGAATTTTCCATTGTATGTTTAGGAAGTCTTGTTTTCCAACAGCCTGCTGTTACATTTAGCTATTGTAGTCATACAGTAGAACTGCATGGTTTTCATCAATGATTAAAGAGCCATTTCCATCACATAAAACTGCTTTCTTGCGTCATTGACATCACCAAAAACAAGGTGATAACATCTGATATGGACAAACCTATCAGAACTGGAGACTGTATTCATAGAAATAAATAGAATTCGCTCAGTTTAGGATTGTGAAATATCACTGAATGTACAGTGGTGAGTCACAGTTCGTAAAAGGAGTCGGGAGTACAGGGCAAATAATGAAGTGCTTGAGTTTATCTATCCTTGCTTATGAAGAAATAACTACCATTAGAATTCCATGGATGTGCCAAACTGAAGAAATTCTAGGCATAAATAATTCTCTAAGGAGGAAACATATTAATAATCAGTCCTTTTGAAAACTGAATTAAAATACATTCTTTTCCTAATTTCAAGGCATGTTCTGCAGTACTAATTCACACAAAACTGCTATATCATCATGATTCCCCTTATAATAGACAAGAAACCATTAAGTCCTTATTTTATTGGAGTGTTAAAAATCTGAATACCTTAACAGTATGACTATGAGGTAGGTATGGACATGTTCTAATTTTGTGGTTAAATGTTAGAGTTGAGGTAGAAACTAAATTTGAAGAAATATTATGTTCTTATTAAGAATGTCACATTCAGGTTTTAAACTAAAATGTTTCCTTACTTCTATTTTTTAATTTGTTTTGAATTACCTAATTTACCAATTTTTATAATAATCCCCCCCTTTTTCTGTCACCAAGACTAACAATATGAACACCATTTAAGTCTTTTTACCTTTTATCTCTTTTTTTCTTTTTAAAATGTTTACTCTCTCCAGCTATGGGACGCAACTTTTTGAAAGTTAGATTATTGACTGGGTTTTTAAAATTTATTTCTCCTTTTGTTACTATGTCTTTTCAGTATTACTGAACTCTCTGATGATTCAGAAGATGGAAAAAAATCAGTTCTATTCACTCAAATGATTATAGTTACAAAAGAAGAAAATAGAACAAAAAGTCATGAGAATCTTGAAACCTACTGAAACCAGAAGGCTTATTTAATTTTATAAAAGATATCCTGTAAAAAAAAAAAATAAAAAGAGAAACTGCTGAAATAGCATTTCTTAGCCAAATCTTGTTCTTGACACAATCTCATTTTTTACAGGAAAAACTTCCAGATGACAGTTTTCAATCTCAACAGTTGCTAGTTGTAGGAATGACAGAACAGTTGGAGCAGTGAAGCTTTAAGCTATTGTTCTTTTCCTTGGAGTAGCCTTTAAAGAATGCATTCACACGCTTACCAAGGATGAACAGTTTTTTAACAGATGACTAAAATTTAATTTCTTTTTCATCGACATCAATCACCAAGATGAATATCTTGATTCTCAACTGCTTGTAGTCATTTGCAAGTATGGAGGGTAAGTACAAAATACTTCTAAACGGTGTAAATGGTTGCAAAAATTCTGCATTGTCTATTATTTGCATATATTTTTGCTGAGTTTGCCTAACAACAAATCTGTGTGATACAAGAGTGCAATGTACAAGAAGTGGACAGCCAGACTCCATACCAGTATTTTGATCACAGCTAATAATATTCATCAGGGAGCTGAGAGGACCCTATTGTGTTTAAGAATCATGGATTGTCACACACACACACACACACACACACACACANTCTATATCATCTATATCTATATCTATATCATCTATATCTATATCTATATCTATATCTATATCTATATAATCTATATTTATATCTAATCTATATCTAATCTGTATCTATGTCATCTATATCTATATCTATAACTATCTATATCTATCAGTAATTGCAAACGGCATTTCCTCAGGCAGCATTACATCATCTAAAAAGAAAAATGAAATTTTGCTGGTAAACAATTAACAGCCATGACAATCAGATTTGATTAAATAATTAAACTGAAATAGTGGTATTTAAACAGGAAGACACCATCAATTTGGGAACTGATAAGATGGGATCCACTTGCTACTGTTGGAGAAAGGTTTTCATCTTGAAAAACTAACCTTGAGACGAAAGCCAACTAAGCTACAGACTTCTGAGGACAGACTTTGGCTCAGCATGTAGCAGGTAAATTCAGTACAATTTACAGTCCCACAGTCACAATTAGGTTTCCAATACAAAGCATTCAAAAGTTTTTGTTTTGGGAGTCTTTTACATCTTCAGGAGCCCAAAGGATATAAACTACACATGCCCTGTATTTCTTTGATAAGCCAAGATGCCCTGGCTTCAAAAAGTGGCAGCTGCAGAGAACAACACATCGGCTCAAGCTGTACTGGCCCTGCACTGAAATCAGTGGGCTTTCCTGTGACTGAACCTGGACTGAATTTCTCACGTTTCACATTCCTGCTCTCCTGTGTGCCATGTTGTCCCTTCTTTCAGCCTGTCAGCACAGTCTGTCTGTGTGTGGGGGTAGCTGCCACCATGTGATCTGCTCTTCCCTTCCCCTATGTGTTTGTAGCCTTGGGGACCATTGAAAATGATACCTGATGTCTTGCAAGCCTCTGGGTGCACATGTGTATGTACAAATTTATATGTATATGTGTGTGTGTGTGTGTGTGTATGCATATTCACAAAATATCATGAGTATTAAAGTCAATGCCCAGTTAGACAGAATAAATCGTGGTTAAGCTCTATTCCTCTCTGAAGTCCCTGTTTCAAAAGCAGGCTTACATCACAACAAGAACTAGGTGCCTAAAAATGCAGATTCAGGTTGTCTGGGGTTTAAAATCACCTCAAATGCTGAAATATCAATGGGAATTTTATGTCAGCAGGCTTGTAAATGTCCTGCCACATGCTGATTTGTACCTCTAGATCTGGTCCAAAAGTACTGTGATCCCACTCTGTTTGCCATATGTCAAATCTCACATCATTCTGTGGTCACACCAGTGTTGACTCAAGGGAGGAGCCTTGCAGGTGGCTGAGCAGCCTTCACTGCTGAGCAGCTCAGTGCACACCAGGGCTTGGGGGACACAAACAAAGTGGGCAAACAAATTGTTGTAACAGAATTGCAGTGAGAAAGACCTAGCCCAGTGCTAGGACGTAGGATGGCTGTGCTTTTGCACAACATATAAATAAAGGGAAGAAGAGAGATAAGTGTGGTAACTGTTAAGTCTCCTTTTGTTTGGTTTGTTCTAAGGAAAAATGATGTAGAATCTCAGGTCTTGTCCCCTCAGTTTAGCTGTTGAAGCACTGCTTCAGTACTAAATTTTTATTATTTGGATTTCCTGTGGCTGTTAAAATAAATGCTAGCAGAAATGCCAGTATGAAAGACCTAAGAAATTCATCAAACATCTGTATTTAAAATAAGCAGACTACTTCCCCTCTGTCTGGATTCCCTCTTTGGATAATGGTTTCCACATACTGTAGTCTAAGTGTCACACACAGTCTCTCTTGCTGTAAATTCTTTTTTGGATGAGGAGCAGTATTTAAAAGTATTTATGTAACTAAAGACAAGAGATTTGCCATTAGTAAATGCTGTTTTAAAAGTGCAAAGCTACTTACCTAAACCTCTAAGTCATAACTTAATTAAGGTCCGACTTCACTTTAAATTGTTTCAAGTGTAGAAACCTGGTATCTGACTTGCAGTCTGTTACCTACTTCTCCAGATCATACTGTAAATGTTCTGGTCTGAAAAAGACTGAAAAGAAAGTGTGGTGCACGTACAAAGAGGGGACTGAAACCATTGGGATCAATGGCAGGGAGACACTAAACTGGTCAGAGACATTTAGCAATCTTCTAAGGCATTTATCTGTAATTTTGGAGGATACAAGCATCTAGAGTTGTCACTAAGCTGCTTAGACTTGATAGTGCTGACACTGAAACCTCTGAAAGATTTAAGGCAACGGAGGGAGACACTGAGATTCAGCTGACATGAGCTGCTCCCAAAGAAGTCTGCCTCTGTCCTCTAGAGAGAGCTGAGGAGATTCACTTCCCTTGGCTGAAGCTGGTCTTGCAAATACTTCTCTGAGACTCTTAAAGCATTTTAGTTGTTGTGTATTTTGATTCCTAATCCTGTGTGGGGTGGTTCTGGAGACCAATACAACTGGTAATGTGAAAGCAAAGCTGCTTCAGAACCAGTGTCAGGACAGGGTCTTACTTTCATAGTTACAGTACATTTTATTATTGTGTGAGCAAGAAAAGAGTGCAGCTAAAGCATCACAGTTAGCCAATAAAAAATGAAGCACTCTACAGAAGCATTAGGGTGCATAAAAAATTAACTTCAGGCTCATGTATGCAAAACTTAATTATGTAGGCTTCAAATCTCATCAGAGTCATTGTTTAACTGCTCTTCTCAGAAACTAGGCTAACTCTTGAAACCTTTCATATTTATCATTTATTTTAAAAACATTTTAAATGCAGCAAACATTTAAACCTGAAGGATAATTCAGCTTCTTTGTCCTGGGCTAAGTTTGTTATGAGGATTTTGTTGTATTGCCATTTAGACAGATACTGTACAAATACAGGTAAGCATGAAATAAGACCCTTGAGCCCACAATTAAAATCAGCATAAACTGGCATTGCTTTATTAAAGCTCATGGGGGCAGATTTGCCTTAGTAGAAGAGTTTCCTCTTGTCTAGTTTTGAAAATGTGATTCAACATGGCTGGCATCCTAGTCAGAAAACAGGGGTTTTCATAAACTAGAAAACCTGCAGGAAGAAGTAAACAGTCTTCCAGTTCGGGAGTCTATGCTAATTTTTGGGGACTTTTTTGTTCACCATAGGCCAGAGATATTCCTGGGCACTGGATGCTCAATGCAGTACGAAGAAACCATTTTGAGATGTTCTAAACATTTTTAGCATGTTGTCATTCAGTGTCCACACAGATATTTAAGAAGCATAGCTGTTTTAAGGCACAAATAATGAGCTCAAGAAATCCTATGTGAAAATCACTAGATTTGAGGCTGTGAAACAATCCAAGATGTAATGACAATTATTTTACTTTATTTTATTTTATTTTTATGGTTGAAAAGGAGAAGGAGTAATGCTACATCTTCCATTATCAGAGGGATCAACTCATTCCTAATAGTGCTTTGAAAGATAAGAACAGGTATTTTACTTTGTTATCTCCAGCCCTGCCCACGCTTAAATAATATTAATATTTGATGGTAGTACTTGCTGTGCAGCAGCATCATGGTCTGCCAGGGTCTTGGTCCTGCTAGTAACTTCTCTGTCTCGGTCCCTCTTTTCTCAGTTGTTCAAGGAAACATTTATAATGGGAACATTTAAAATCCAGCTGATCTTTTAATGCTCTGCAGCAAATAACAATGATGGGTGTAGAGCGTGGCATACTTTTTAGCACTGTTGAAGTGCTGCATAAGGGATTTGGCTGCCTGAGTCCCATTAAGATATATGGGAAACATATGGCCAGATCCTCAAGTACCACTTTAAAAATGTAGGTGATTCTGTCTGTAACAGAGCACAGAATTTTGAAAGTGCTGTTCAGTGCTCCTCTTTTTTAACCTGTCTCAGGTTTTATTTTCTGCATTTAACTCATGGAAATTGCTGGAGATAAAGAGTCATCCTGGAGGCTGGATTCTAGGTTATATCCTGCTTCCCACTGCTTTAGTTTTCCCACTACTGACTGTGTGGACATATCTTCTGCTGAAGTTCTTCTAACTCATGCCATTTGGGGCCCTGTAAACACATAGCTTGGCTCTGTTCTAAATATTATTTATTAGATGTCTTGGATTCATTTACACTCCCCTTGAAGAGTAGAGGCAGATAAGTGTTTATCAACTAAGGAATCTTTCTCATTTGCATGCTGAGAAGCCTTCTGAAATGTAAGCCTCTGGTTTTCCTCTGGTTCCTCTGACTTCATGTGTTATTTAAAGTTTTTATTTCAGAATTTCTAACCAAATTGTAGAAAGGTCTTATCCCTTGTGAGGGACAAAGACAAAATCCCTTGGTTATGACACGGGATGCTCCTATGTCTAATTTTTCTAATGTTGGAACAAGTTCAGAAGAAACCCCCAGGGAAAATGGAGGACCTGATAAGTTAAAATACAGAGTGGATACTTCTTTCAGGTTTTCAGAGATATAGAGGGACCCCTGCCACACCTGCCCTGGGAGGCCTCTGGGACAATACCCATGTGGAGTCCTTTGGCTGAACCTGGATGGCTGCTGTCATCAGGGAGGGCAGTGGGATCACCAGTGCTCAGCTTTGGGCTAATCCAGTGGAGGTGACAGCTTGAAGGGACCCAAAGAGGTTAAAAAGTCTGCAGAGGTGAAGACGTGTATATCTATATTGATCTATCTATCTATCTCATGTTTTTCAAGGCGCATACAGTCTGGCTATCAAAGCATCTCTCAGCTGGTTCTGTTTATCCCACTGTTACACTCTCCAGCGTTATACAAACTGAGAGAAAAACTCCCCTACTTCAAATAATCAAAGAACAAAAGAAAGAAAAGAAGATGAGAGGAAAGGATAAAAGAGTATAACCAGAGAGGATGACTGGCACACACTGCATCCAACCCGTTTCTCTTCATTTCTACTTATTCGCTGACTCCACTCATGTGAACTCCGTGGAAATGATATTTGGGACCTATTTGCAGCTGAAAAGGGGAGAGTTTTTCTTACGCAGATAGCTGTGTTTACACTGCACTTGAATATTATAAAGCAACTTCAGAGCTGCATCTGAGGTAGCTGGAACTTGCTTTTCGTAATGGAATCTCAAGTGGTCTTTGCTGCCTCCTTCATGATCCGGGCACTTTTGTGCAAAAGGTATCTATGAGCAAAGCAAAAATTAGGTAGCACAACTTTCAGAGATCCTCTTTGTATAATTGTGATTGTGTAACTTGTATAATTGTGATTGATCCTTGTTATAATTCTCTGTATCTGAGAATTACAGGGGCATAAACACCTTTGCACTTCTTCAAAATAAAGGCTGGAACTGAATTTTTAACATGAGCTGAAATATGTATCTGGGTGCATTTTAAGCCTGTATTTGTAGGTAGCCGCATGTGCATAAGACTGTTGGTAAATAAGTATCAGTGTTCTGTGTACAGATATGACTCTTGCATACATGATTTTACAACTGACAGGAGGGTCTACCACACATTTAAGGGATAATTATTAGACAGGAACAAAAGGAGAAAAAAAAATTCTTTGATTCCCCTGAATTCCTTTGAGTGTCTTCTGAACATAATGATAGCCTCACTGGCCTGTAAGAACCAAAAACCTGCCAGAGAGACCTCCAGAGACAACACTTACTTCATCCCCTGTCATTCTGAACAATCCTTTATTTTTGTAGTTTCTGGATACAACAGAGACTTCTGTCGCTCCTTGCTCCCCTGTCCCACCGTCTGCCTTTTAATTTGCTGTCATCTGTGCCAACCCAGCTAAATTCCTGCTTGACATAGCTGAAACTTGGTTGCAGCAGCAGGTTCTCAGAAATGCCTCAGACAATGGACAAATGCCCCAATTCTCTCAGCATCTGTGCTAACCTTGAAACTCTACCTGGCAGGCACAGTGCAATCAAAAACTAATCAGTGAAATCAAGCTGAGATTTGGTCTTGGGAGCTAATAGGAAAAAAAAAAAGATGACTGTGCAAATATGGTAGGGCTTTCGAGGGGGAAGATGCACAAAGCCGTTCTTAATCATCAGTATCTCGAAAGAGCAGTGATAGGAGGACCTGGCAAAGCCTGTCGGCATCTGTGTTAATCCAGTTAATTAGCCGGAAAGGACAAACTCCTCTGGAAGCACCTATGTGACGGGCAGGCTGTCTTCATATTTCATTAGGATGATTGTTTTAAAGGTTGCAGGTAAAACGGTGCCTGTGTTCCTTTAGAGTTTTTCATGCTGAAGTTGGGGCATGTTGGAGGGCAAGTGGGGCTGGGAGGTAGCGTGGGGCAAAGAGCACCCAGACAACTTCACAAGGAAGCAGCCTGATAGGGAGACAGTAACTTGAGCTACAACCTACGCAGTCTGTGTGATTTTCCTCTCCCTCCTTTCCTGCCTTGCTCTTTCAGCAAGGAAAAAAAAAAAAAGAAAAAAAGAAGGGAAAAGGCTGCAATGTGTCACAAAGGAACAGACTGGCAGACATCTGCCTCTTGCTTTATTTATTTTTTTTTTTTTTTGAAAAGGAAAGGGTACAGAGCCAACTCTTCACTCTGGAGCCCCCAGTCCCTTAACAAACCAAATGGTGGCTGTTGGCAGGGTATTGACAGCTTGTTAATGAAGGAATTCTTGACAAAATGACAACCTGTGTGGGATGCTGTGTGAAGCTGAATCCTCCCACAAACCAGTACTAAGTAATTAGGTGGTGGTGAAAATAGCAACTAACTACTGTTGCGGAGAAGAGGAAAGGGGGGGGGGGAAATCTCCTAAATTAATTTTAAAAGCAGTTCTCATTTGAATAGTATCCCTCTCCCCCTTCCCTGAGAAGATATAACAGTTTTCCCTGAACTGCCTGGGTCTCTCTTAGTGGGCCAAAGGGTGCATCTCAAAAGGCTGAGCCTGATGACCATGAATTCAGTGCTTTTTTCTCTGCAAATGCGATCAGCAAAGCAAGCACTAATGAAAACCAAAAAAAAGCTGTCCACTGGGGCTGCCCCTTTTGCTCCCCAAAAGGGCCCTGTCTGGTTCACCTTACTCTGTTTTTCCCTTGATTTTTGTCCGGTTGCTTCAGGCAGGTCGGCCTGTCTGTTGACAACTGCATTAGGTTTTAAACCCCTGAGAGGAGTCTGGGTGAGGAACCAGCCAAGGCAGCGTGCTTGAGTTACAAAGCGGGTCCTGCAGAAAGGCACATTTTTAAACAGTGCCTCAGCAACAGCAGCGTCCACATTTATGACCATGGCATCAGTACCAGGAGCTAGGGCATTGGTTAGTAGCAGCAGAAGCAAAATCCAGGACTTTTGGTGAAAATAGGTTTCTGGTGGCCATTCAGTTTGGCTCACTAGGAAGATACCATTCTCCACCATGTCTTGAACAGCAGCTCATGATAATTTAGCTAAGTAGTTCAACACCATGGGGCATAGGAGTTTGTACAAGAAGACAAGCAATGTATCACTTGGTAAATGTTGATTTTTTTTCCCTCCCAGAGGCTGAAAACTTTTGGTCAACTGTAATGTGCAACAAGTAATTTAAATTTAAAAAAATGGGAAAAAGTCAGGGAACTTTGAGCCTTTTTTTTTCCCCTAAAAGAAAGCCAGAATTTTGAGAAATTCAGCTAACTTTGTTATTTTATGCTCTTAGAGTGTTTAGTCTTTTCCCACCTTGTTTCTTGGAGTGACATTTACTTTCTACAGTGGTAGTTTTACATAAGCAGTACAGACCCAAATGAACATTCTATACTTTCTAGTTTTAAAATGATGTGAAGAAATTAGGAACTTGCAGACTTTGAAGACACTCAAAGAACTTATCTACATTTTCAGTTCCTCATAACTTTTTTGTTTTGAATGGGCCAAGAAACCTCACTGATTTTCTTGTATCTCACCTATTGCTCAGATTAGTTTGCTCTCATTTGTGGCTTTTGTAGTCATGCTCTGTTTAGACATTATGAAAGCTACAAATAAATAGCTTCCTGAGGAATCATTCATTGATTCTTGAAATGGATGAGTAATAAAATATCTGTACATTTCATTCTATTAAAAATTTTAGGAAGAAATAGAGATTGACTTAGTTCTGGTTTACTACATGAGGTCAAGAATAGATCTAAGAAAGAACTCTTTAAAGGTTAAAGGCTTCACTTTACAGGGAGCTGTGATGACATCTGCTGTTTCAATGACCTGTTGTACCAGTGAGAGGCAAAAGCCAGGTCAGGGATATTTTATTATTTCTGAGTATACTAATAGAGCTATGAAAAAAATTGTTTATGCTGCAAGTAGACAATTTTGTTTTGCCTGCATTGTGTGCCTTAAATTACTGATTTTTTTTTTAATGACTTCTCACCCTGCTCAGTTTTCAAAGAAAGCAAAACAGTTTTTGATCTTGGATAATTACACTGCTCAGTAGCATTGGCAAATTAAGGATGGGACATAAATGAATGCTTTATAATTTGGACAGTCAGTATCTTTTGTGATGTGAAGAAGTATACAAACACTGAAGATGAAATTTTGACCCATGCGAATTTATGAATGCATATTAGCATTGGCTCATAGAATCTTGCTTTAAGCAGATGAAAACACAGGACTGAAAGTCATTTAGGTTTCATTTCTGGTATCTGGATTAAAGCTTTTGCGGGTGTTCTTATGACACCAGGATCAAGAAATTTCTCTAGAAAACTATTATGCTGTGCACACGGTAAATCAATTCATTGGTGTGGTTAAAAGTGCAGATTGTGAGTTCCTTTCTTCTTGGGAGGATTTACTCCATGTTCTGGCCCCTAGAAAGGGCCACAGAATGCTACCAACCAAAGGAAAATACATGCAAATGCAAACAAAACAAGGCTTGTCAGATGCTGACTGTATTAAAAAAGTAAATATTACAAAATTAGTCACAGAACTTATTAAAATCTGGACTGGACTGTAGAGAATAATCTTTCCTTCATGTAAGGGCATACAAGGTACTGTAATAAACTTTCTCACAAATGGGAAGGCAAATGTATATGACCCCTTTGTGCTTGTGGTGGCAGTTTAGGACTGGCTGGGTGATACTGAATTAGGAAGAAGTTAATTTACAGCGAACAGGATTGCTTGTGTTACTGTGCTCCTGGGGTCAGGTTCTTTGCTTGTAGACTCAGAGGCAAATATTAATACTACCACTGATTTGGAATTCTCAGTTGTCTGGGGGCTGCTGTTATCTGTGCTATTCATAGATCTTGACCTCCCACGTTTTTTGTCTGTGGAGGAAGAGGAACTAGCATTGGTT
Organism: Edolisoma coerulescens; assembly: GCA_013397115.1. Lineage (NCBI taxonomy): Eukaryota > Metazoa > Chordata > Aves > Passeriformes > Campephagidae > Edolisoma > Edolisoma coerulescens. The sequence continues at coordinate 2,921,145 of VWZW01007479.1, forward strand.
TTAGTGGAAATTGCTCTCTTGTAGAGCAGGTAAGAGCTAGCACTCATCACTGCTACAGAAGGTGACTGTGAATGGGGCTCGCTCCTCTGACATGCTAAATAAAACATACTTTATGTCAAGTGCTTTGCAGGGCTCAGCCTCAGCATGCTCAGTCTTTTGTTGTATCAAACTGTCAGTGAGGAGCCAGAGAACTCCTTGCTCCAGGGCTGTTTGTCCAGGGGCAATCTGAAATCTAAGTAAACTCCAAGTAACTGCATTAATGAAACAGCTGGAACATCACTGTCAGCAGAGAAAGACTTATGCAAGCAATGTGGACCATGCTGAACTCACTTGCACGGGACTTGTTCAGCTGCTGAACAACAAAAATGTGATGAGATATCTATCACACTTTCATTTATTTTAATAAATCTGTGCATTTCTAACTGAAATAAAGGGAGAATGCTTTTCAAAGCCTGGCAAAGTTTGCCTATTAGTACCCCTTTATGCATGGACTTCTGTTTTGCTCAGGTGCTCAGAAAGACATCCAAGGTGCAGCACAGTAATGATATTCTTCACAGACTTTTCTAGATCACAGAATCACTGAATCTTCTGAGTTGAAAGGAACCCACAAGGATCATCAAGTCCAGCTCTTAAGTGAATGACCCATACAGTGATTGAACCCACAACCTTGGTGTTTCAAGCACCATACTCTAACCAACTGTGCTAATCATTTTACGGATGAGGAAACGTATTTCACTTTGCATTTAAGGATCATACTGTTAGATTTCATGTGGAGTAACTATAACCAGTTGAAATGGTAGTGCTTTAAACAAGCTTGCTTTTGTGACATTGCAAAATTAAGTTTAATATTTGCAAATTGGTTATGTAAACTCACATTCTGTCTAATCACTAGTAAATATTATGATTATTTCACAGCAAATGAGCATCCATATTTCTTTCCTATTTCACAGGATCAGTCAGGGGTACTGAATACCTGACAATTTTGCAAATGAAATTGCCCAAATAGGTGCTGAGGTAAGGCCAAGGCAACTCTGTTTCAGTGGGTGATTTTGAAACTCTTGACCTGAGATCTGTCCTGTAAGGAATCAAGAAAATGTAGTTCCAGTGTGTAACACTTTTGTGTATCCTACACATTCAACACCCGATCTTGACTTGTCCAACATTTGTGTTTGTTCTAGCTTCACAGTCAGTGAGTTCTCTTTGTGAAGGCTGACAACCAAGTGTCTGGATTACAGCCTGAAATCTGAATCTGCTGAAACCTAATATTTTCTAGACTATACATAAGGAAAAGAGCAGCACTCAGTAAGCAGCCTCCTTCCCCTCAGCATTGTTTAGAGACTGCAGGAAGAGCATTTGTGAATTTTAGAGCAGAACTCTGCTTTCTCTGTTTTGATTTTGTGAACCACGAAAAATCCCAATAACATCGAGTTGCCTCCTCCCTCACCAGCCAGCACCAAAACAATTGCTTTCCCGCTAGTGCTTACCAATTCCAGCAGCTGGTGACAGCTGAGAAAATTGTAACCCAGTACCTGTCCTTCCTGTACCATAGCTTATTTATCTCCCCACCACATGGCCTCAGTAATGGGCTGCATAGTGCCACACATGGTGACAACCTGATCCTTGACAGCAGTTGTGTCAGCATAGTCTAGGTGCTACCATGAGGCAGAGCACTGTCTCAGTGAAAGCAGATTTTACTACTGTGTAGAGGTACATTGAGGAAAGATACAGATGAAGGAAGCCTCACCAAAAATACAACAAAAATGTACCTATGTGGCAATACTTTACACAACTTCCAGAAGAGTAACGGGGCTGTGTTAAATTGCTATTATACCATTTGAAATAATTTACAAAAAAAAAAAANAAAGCAAGGCAAAAGAGGTAAAGGAAACTGTCCAAGAAGACTGCAATTAAACTACTGGAATTTTTGACTCCCAGGCACATATTCAACTTAGTTTTTCAGACCCTGCTGCCTGATTATTATTTAGAGTGAAATATATGTTGGCTTGTTCAGTTTATTTATCCACTTTAATCATCTCACAGTTCCCTCCACTCCAGGGCATTGCTGATGGACAGAAGATTTATAATTTGGAGAAATCCTGATGCCGGAAATGGACGAATAGCTACAGCTCTTGTGCAGGTGTCATTTCATGTCATCAGTAGATTCTCTGGTTTAGACCAGTGGACATTCTATGCTAACAGAAACAAAGCTTGTTTATCAGGCAGTAATATATAATTGGAAAAATAGATGTTGCTGCATCGCTATTAGGATAAGAACTAGGGCTAGGAGATGTTTGCTCTATCTCAATAGCAAGCTATCAATATTCTCAGCAGCATTATTAGTATTTATTGAAAATCTTTTGTAAAGCGCTGCAAGTTTGCACAGAGGTAATTTACATCACATAATTAGGATGCCTAAAACCATATACAGAAGGGTAGATGCTAGTAGTGCTAAGTACTTGATTGTATTACATTGCAATGCTATTCTAGGGGGATTAGAGCGTTTTCTATCACTGCTGATTGCATGGCAAAAATCCGAGGAGTTTTTTCACACATTTCTGGTTCTGACAGTTTACGAATTCTAGATTGTGTCTCAAAATTACCCTGATCCTGCAGTCTAGGTGACACTGTCCAGCAAAACAACACACAAGTGACATGCCACAAAATGTTGAATCTCTTGTTTTGCATAAACTATTCTGTTTGTGCATACAAATGGTTTTACAAAGCATCCATACATAACCTAGTCACTTTGCTTTTACCAGTATGCAGTTTTGAAACACGATATTGTCAAATTCAGCCAAATTTAGCTGTATTTGTTGATTGCATCTTATCCTAAGACAGTCTTTCCCATTTTAAGGAATTGTTCCATGGGGTGAACTGTGAAAAGATTTGGATATTTCCAAACTGGTTTTCTGTCTACACAGACAAATTTCAATTTCAGTTCCGTATACTGTGAAACTTGCTATTTGTTCAATAGGAAGATGTAATTCTGTATGGTGTATGCAAATTCAGCATAGGTATAGATTGGATCTCAAGCCACAGAGCAGCCCAAGTTGGCGTCAGCGAGCCCTTACATTCTTGTTGTGTCAGAGCCCTAATCAGTATTGTGAGCCTGTCACAAACCTCACAGAATTCATTGGGAGCTGTCTGACCCACGCTGTGGTCTTGGTAAGGATCTGCTCAGTTTAACTGGGCTTTTCAGCTAAGGCATAGGTCTGACCATGCCACAGGCCTGTGTCTTCTCAGAAGGGGAAATTGGTGGCACTATACTTTGAGGAATTTGTTTGCTGCTTCCTTTGTGCATGTTAAGAAGTGACATCTGGGTTAATAGTTTATCTGCTGCACATCTGGAGTCATTTCCTGAACTCTACTGAGATGCTGAGGGGAGACAACATGAGGCAGCACTGGTGCCCCTGCCGTAGGGAGAGGACAGAGCACATGCTTTCCTCACATACGAGCTGTTAAACGTTGTGAAAATCTCTATGCCCCCTCCTCCTGCTTCTTCCTTAAGTAGTCACACGGAGGCCAAGCAAAACGTGGTGTTGTGCCTGGCAGAAAAACGTTGCTAGGTCAGGCATGGGGATGATGCTCTCCAGGGCTACAGTTTCATGACGAGCTGAGGAACAGAGATCCAGAAGCATTACTAAGTGGGCCAATCAATACCAAATCCATTTTTCATCATTCATTCATCGGAAGAAAAGGGATGTCTAACTTAATTATTCCTTACAGAAATAAACAGGCACCTTGTCAGCCCACGAGAAAAATCATTCACTAATGCCAAGATAATGTTTCTAAACAACTGACTGGATCAAAGGTGAAATTTAATTGATTATGTGCTAAATAGTCTCTCTCTCCCTGTCTCTGACATAACACTCTCTCATATATACAGAGTGAAAATACCCAGACAGTAGGCTGAACAATTTTCTCCTTGTTGCCATAGAAATTTCAGGCGATTATCCAGTACTGTGGCTGGATTGCTTCTAGAGACATAGAGTTTGATCCTTTTTCATTTATGTAAATCAGGCCCAGCTCTGCTGAACTCAAGAATTTTTAGAACTAGTGTAAACAAGAGGAAAGTTAGTGCAATAATGTTAGCTATTGTTTTCTTCTTTTGTCATTTTTTAACTAAGTGAAAGAAGTGATTGAATTTTGCACATAAGAAAAAGCACATTTTTTGTGGAAAAGTTCAAAATCTGGGTGGACTGTTACACTTTTTTAGGGTTTTTGTGAATTGCTGCTAAAATCATTGGTGTAGGACTTGGATACTGCTCTAATTCATAGTACAGTTGTATCATTCACAGAAAAATTTACATCTCAACGCGGAAAAAAAAAAGGTAAGAGGAGAAACTAGAAGAACCAGAAGCATTTTAGCAGAGTGACTTGCCTGGAGTCACAGATAGACCAAAGGCAGGGTAGGAGCAGGTCTCCTGTTTTTCTTGGTCCCATCCTACTAGACAATGCCTGTGAGTGTAAGAGCAGTGCAGCAGGTAACAAGAAGGCAACACTTCATTAGTTGGTTTGCTTATACCAATATGCATCTGTCAGGTCTAGTTTGTAGGCTAATATCCAACTGGGCATCCCAATAAACAGCCTATGACTATGACATCTAGATGTGTTCTGTTGGCCTTGTATTGAATTAATCAGAGTTTGGCTCTGTGCTCTTCGTGGGAAGGGAAAGCCGAGGGAGTGGAAAGAAATGAGACTGAGCTTCTTTTATGCCAGGCTTATGTATTTGTAAACTGTGCATTTGACCCCTGCTCTGGGCACCCCACAGCTCTGCAAGTTTCTGCCCACCTCCTGCAACAAACCACTTCCAGTGCTTGCCTGGGAGGGAAACTCAATGGGCAGCTGAGAGGGATATGTTCTGGTGGAGATGTTCAGGATCTGAGGCTCCCTCCAGGTCCTGTTCTACTATCAGGAGGCTGAGTTGGCTTGGGCATAACTCTGGCACAGCAGGTCTCAGATCTGGTGGTATACTGAGATTCCAGCCCAGGCTTGCACAAGTGTGCCATCAACATCACATATCAGAGTCCCGTGTCTTCACCTTCGTCTGGAAAAGCTCATTCCAGTGTAAATAAGGGAGTGCCTGAGAACAGCTGTGTAGCGGATCTGCAAATTCCAAGGATCGCCTTGTTGTTTGTACATGTAATTATGCACACATAGTTTCAAATATGTCAATTTTGGCTCGTTCCTGGCCTCCGATGAGGGGAACGTGGAGTATGTGATAGTCCCTGGGTGTTGCAGCGTACTTGGCTAAAGCCACGGTGGAGGCAAAGTGGTGGATAGGCACCGAAGACACTGCAGTCTAGTCCCTGCATTTTAGTTAGAGCAAATTCCCAGGTCTTCTACTTCACATGTTTTCAGTTTATTGGTTGAAGTAGTTTTCATCCAGTTTTATGTATGATGCTGTTTATGCATATCCTTTTATTAAATATGCATGTTTCCAGAATGTTCTGTCTTCTTTGACGCTCCATTGGTTGTTTTCTGTGTTCCCCTCCTCTAAGTTTTCTCGATTGGTTGTTCCCCTGTTATCTCCTCCCATGTTATCTTTCCCCATTGGCTGTTCCCCTTCTGTCTGCCCCCTTTTGCCCCCATTTAAAACCCCTGAGCACTGCATTTTCCTCTGTCTTTTGCCTCTGGGCTTTCCACCGGCATAAACCAGCTGAGACCCATACAAAAGACCCCTCTCTCCTTCTTTGCCTCTGCCGGTGCCAGAGCACTACCAGTGTTTAGGGTAGGGTCTCAAGGAGGAGACAGCTCTTTCGTGTGCTGCAGCAGCGGCCAGTGATGTCTGCAGCAGGACGCTGTGGCTCTCGAGCGGCCCTGACAACGTCACTTGGGATTCAGTGTTGATTGTGCTTTGGAAGCAGTCACATCCAAGGGCAACAAGGCACGTGGCACACAGCAAGATGTAAGTTGTTGTTTCCCTGAGCAGCATTAGTCTCCCATCTGTAAGCTGATTAGGCTCCCAAGTGCTAAGGCTGATGGGATGGCAGTAGTAGGGATATGAACCACCATTACAGGAGCCTTAAGTGGATCATGGACAAGTTGAAGTCTTGTCTCCCTGGCCTACAAAAGCCTGGACTGGCAGACACAGGTTTTCCAGCAAAAAGTCCCTTACCACAGAACCCTTCTCCGGGGATATTTTCTTTCTCTTTTGGATACTTATATTCATGGGGAGAAAGATTTTCCGTATTACATCTTTACTATATTTTTCCTGGAAACAGGAATTTCTAACATCAGGGCATGGGTGGTGTTAGGCACCTTCCTTGTGCACTATTGTTATTGCTTGCCTTTGTCTGGAAAAGTGATTCTGTACTATTTGCATTTTGCTCTTGCTTGGCAATAATTTCACAGAATTAATGGCTGAATGCCTGTCAATAATACCGCTCACAGATATTAATGCACTTCAAAGTCATTAAGACACAGTCACCCTTGAATGAGCTTATGTTCTATAGCCATGCTGTTGGAAGCACTATGGATTTTCACATTTGGATCATCTGTAAATACAGCAGCTCCATGACTCATGTATTTTTTTCCCTTTCTGAACTCGGAGAAAAATTAATCTGGCCCATCTTGCAGATAGACTTGTTTAGAAAATCTGATTGCCTTCCAGATGCCAGCCATCCATGCTCTAGGGATGCCAGTCTTTCCACATGCTAATTAACTGAGGACAGAAGAAATCATCACAAAACATTCCCATCTTTGTGCCTGCAGCTGTAAATTCAGAATTAAAGTAATTTGGGGAGAAATAATGTTGTGAAGTGTCACAGAAGATTTGCAACTGCCAGTGCTTTTGAAGGAACTAGCTATGCCTATAACCATGCACTGAATATGATACTGAAATATAGTATTCACTTGTTTAGTGACTTCTTTGGTCTGCCAAAAAAGCCCAGTAGAATTTAGGTCTAGAAAGCTTCTTCATAATCCAGATTAGAATCTTGACTAGGGAATTACAAATATGGGGGATAGAAGTAACTCAGGTATGGACCTTGTGTTAAACTAAGACACTGTGAGTTATTAGCACTGTAAGATGTGCCAGGAGAAATGACAGAGGCGTGAGGCTCAGCTGCTAAATCTGGAAATCTAAATGAGCAGTATCTTGAACTCCATAGATTTATGTTATACCAGCTGCCTGAAAGATATAACTCTTAGTTATTCAAGAGGAACCACATGCAGTAAAGACTTATATGTTAAGAATATTATGATATTGGTAAGTGCTGCACGCAAATGGTGAAGGTGAAGGATGTCCTTAAGGTTTCCTTTCTCAGTGATGACTACGCTTTTGTTAGCTCTTATCTTTTACTGAAAGTCTAGAGGTATGTGCTGTTTTCCACTAATCCTTGGTGCTATTATAGAAGAATCTCAGATTTCCTAGGAAAGAAAGAAAACGATGGGAGAAAAAATCCTAAAAACATGATTTAAAACGTTCCCCATCCAGAAGACGAATGAAAAGAAACTAGATTTTTTTCTTTGCCACTTTGTCCTTCAATGAAAGTGAAAATAACTCCTTAGCTGCAGGACTTCACTCATCACAGTGGCTCTGAGCTGTCTGTGGACTCCCATTTACAGCCACCCTGATTTCCCAACAGAAATCTTTGTGGGGGTGAGGACATTCAGGGTTGTTCCAAATCCCATTAGTCAGTCAGAGTCTTTCAATTGCCTGTAGTGGTCTTTGTATCAGTGATGTGAACCCTAAGAACAAGTTAGAAATGGCCACTCCAGTGTTTGGCTACCCCAAAAGACTCACAGCATTTTTCTGCTGCAGCAAGTCCAACCCCAGTGACTGTTCTACTTTTTTCTGTCCCACTGAGCTATGTTTCACATAGGAGTGTGAAAAAAGCAGTTAGGAAAATGTCTTCTCCTTTTCCATCTTCCAAGTATCTTCCAAGTATTTCCGCATGCCTGCATCACTGTCAGTCGAATGCTAGATGCCTCAGTAATGAATTAGAATTCAGCTTCCCCTGAGTGTTCTGCTCTGAACAGTTAAAAAATATAATAATTTTGAAAGACTGACAGATTGAGAGCAAAAGCAGTCCCAGAAGTTTTTTATCCACTTGTGATTCAAATCCTGGGTGTCTAGGTGGTTCAGACAGAGCTTGCAATGATTTTCATCCTTGTAGTTCCTGGCTCCTTGGGAATGTGTTACCAAACAACCTCCTGTTGCATGGTTACACTGGTAAATGTGTGTGGTATCCCAAGGCTAGGAAATTTCAGATGGAGTCTGGAATGTTTGTGTTTACTAATACAGTGAGCCAGAGCACTCTACAGATATGTGGCAGCAGGGTCAGCAATCCATGAAAGGTGGCAGAAAGCCGACAAATTTTTAATGACAATCAGGAAGATCAATGAAATGCTGGGAACTAAGTCCACAAAATCTGTATACAGGTATAGGCAGCATTGGTTGGCTTTTTTATTGAGAGGGAAGACCTGGTGACCCTTAGGAATGTGTATGCCCAGCCTTTTCTGTTACAAGGCAATACAAAGCAGCTGAACCACAACAGCTTACTACTGGCGCCTGCTGGGTTTCTACTGGGAAATCTGGTAAAGTAAAAACTGTTTAGCCAGCCTCCTATGAAAGGCTGCAGTAAAAAACCTAAATATTAATTTCTTTGACTATTTACATCTATTTTTATTTCTTGTGCTGTGATCCTGAATGTTAATGAAATCATGCAGTGCAAAACCAGCTCTTCTGCAGCTGTTTCAGGACCTGTGATACTACCACAATCTCTTGAGACAGGTTTTACTATGCAAAGTAAAAGACTCGTACATGGGAGGGCAGTCTGAACCTCGTGCAAGCAAGCAGGGAAAGAGTAAGAGTATGAGAGTCTGGCTCTACAGGGCACATCAAAATGTGATCTTCTGGTTTCTGAAACATGGGAGTTCAGGGGCCAGACTGGCACATGCTGTATTTGCACCAACCCATATGCTCAGCTTCCAACCATGGAAACAAGATATGAAAGAGGGATGTGGTCTCATCTTAGACTGGAGTCTGGATATGACCCTGGCAGACATCAGCTGGCATCTGGCCAGAAAATTGGTTCCATGGTGTAGATAACATCACTTATTGCAGCAATTTATTATGTGGGTTGTAAAGGTGCACATGTAGTGCAGTTATTATTGTGGTTGATACTAAAAGTACATCACTTGGCTTGCTCCACAGCCTCTAGCTTTTGTGCTTACACTGCCAGAGCACTTAGTACATCCTGGTAACTTCTTATGTGAGGTTTTATTTACTACATATTCCTCGTTTAAATTCTTGCTGGGAAGGGAGTCCTGACAGAGTGTCAGACTCAAATCTGCCTGCTTGTGATGACAGCAGTTTCATTCTTCTATATTGGTATTCCTTCCTAATAAAAAAAAAGACATTAACCTTTATTTGACTACGGCTCAGTTGCAGCTTGATTCCTCAAGCACTATTTTAAACCTGTTAAAAGGGAAGTGCAGGCTATATAAAATATGTGTAGAAGACAAGAGACGTATGAGAATACAATATGTATGTTTCATTAGCAAGGTGCTTTTCATGGTGCTGCACTGAGGAGGATGTGGGCATAAGGTGCCAAAGCTCTGAGTTCTGCAGGGACCAGCTGGAACTGGGGATGGGAATTTTGTTCCTCTTACAAACTGGTGTGTTTCCAGTTGCAGTGTTTTTCAGCAACAGTATGTTTCCACAGAAAGGAAATTCTTTTCATTGAAAAATACCTGCAGTTCTGAAGAGCAGTTTTTAGAGCAGTTCTGAAGTGTGACCAGCTATAAGTTCAATAAATGGTGCTTTCCATAGTTACTGGTGCAATCTGCCTCACATGAGCGGCTACATCTCACAGACACTGTGAGTTTACTTAGTATGGGACTCAAAAGAGATATGCAAAGACATAAAGTGGAAGCAAGTATGTAGTTTCTGTCATCACCTGAAGTTGTTCATTTAAATGATGTTTGTGCTCTCATACCTCGATGTTTCATTTGTGTTCACATGGCTGATTCCCTGTATTGGTGTGGTAGGGCCAGTCTATCAAGCATTAAGTTAATTAACTGCATATCTTATATATTACTGTGTATAAGGCTCTATTTGTCATTCATGTGATACTCAGAAATGTTTTTGATTAGGCTCTGCCAACTCTGCATTTGGGCTGTGACAGTCTGAATCTGTTTGATCAAGAGAAGGAGAAAAATATATTTGAGGTGACTTGGATAGCTTGGAATAGCTCCACCCTGATTCGTTTGAGTTTTGAACTTGATTCGTAATGTACAGAGCAGACACTAAGCACTTTCAGACAATTATTCATGCTACAGAGACTTTATACCTCTGCCCCAAGGGATGGGCAGTTTAAACCATGCCAGTCGCACAATGTAGTCAAGAGGATGTCAGAGAGGCTTAAGTTGTATGCCAAAACAAATAAATAAAATGAAGTAACATGAAAATATTGTTTAAAGAGTTAAATTGGCTTATTACTGCATGCAAAGTGAACCTCTGTTTAAAGTCTCAATTGCAGCTGTGTAGACCCTTCAAACTACAAGCTGACACCAGACTGCATCAGCCCCAGGACAACAAATTCTTTTAGCAACTTATGCAACCAATCCTCTTTCTCCTTTTGGAGGCTGGCCTTGGGTAAATGTCCGTGTTTCACATTGCTTCAAGTTTGACCAGCAGGTTTAGCACTGGAGATTGCTCCAAGATGCCAAGAATGTTTCCTTAACACAGTGTAAACCGGCAAATAGAGGACTTGGTCTGGAGTGTGACTCTGATTTCCCTGAAGTCAAAGCAGAGGAAATTAAGGCTAGGTTTGTATTTCTGTGTATGTACAATTGATGTGGGTCTAGTATTCTATTCATAAGTGCCAGAGTGTTTTGTCTTGCATAAAGAAAGCAACCATTAACATGCAATGTGTGTAGGTGAGAAAGACATCTGATTAACTTTCTCCTCTGTTTCTGGATGAAAATGTGGATATAATGGGAATAAAATGACTTGTTAATGACTTTGGTAATGCAGTATCTCTTAGAAGGGTATTTAGAGTGGCATGACATAGTTGAGAAACAACTGAAATTGTGAGTTTTGGCACTTACTACTCCATTTTAGCCACCAGCTTCGTTTTCTGTAGTTACAAATTGCCAGAGCAGTAACTGCAGCCTCAGTTTAGCTCACCTCAGGGTGAGTGCCCTGGCTGAGATACAGGAGTTCATGGCAAAACTCCCTTTGGCTTCAGCAGGCCTCTAATTTCTCCTTCAGTATACAGTTGCTGGAATCTCTGAATAGCCCATAATAATGTTTCTAAGCTTTTAAATGCAAAACAAGATACAATTAAGACTAGACTGAGGACTCACTCCTCAGATGTCTGCGCACACTTGGGCATGTGAACGGCTGAGTAGGTAGGCAAATATAAAGCTAGTAAGGGCGAATTACTAATTGTGCCTTATACTGGTTTCCTACCTGAAAGAGATACTTAGATTTTAAGAACAGGTCTGCATCTTTTAGTTTTCTTTTAAACTTTTCAGACACACAAGTGCATTTCTTGCACTTACTGAACCCATCAATTTGCTTTCAACTCAGTATCATTACCAAGGCTTTTTTGTCACTCCTGAGAATGTCTATAAGTGCCTTGAGCAAGTGAGGTGTGTATCAGATTTGACTGAGGTCTGTTGAGGGTGTAGAGAGAAACAGTGGCTGTGGAAGTGTTGTTCTCTGCCATAGCTGAAATCAAGGAAAGCCTTACACAAGGTTATTAAAGTTTTCATTTTAAGCACAGGTTTATGTTACAGAGTCCTATCACCTCTGGGGATTTCTGTTGAGAGACTGCTAATGGGAAGACCTTTTACAAAAAATCAATTGTTTAGATTCTCTTCTGCACTAGCACAAAACTTTCTTTTAGCATGCTAACACTTTTATTGAGTGAAATCTCTTTATAGAGGAAGTTCCTTAGCTCTCATTGGACTTTTTTCACTGAGTGGTTGTCTTTCTCCCATATTGCTGTCTGCAAGCTGGTCTGCCTATTCCTTCAGTAGCAGAAAAATATTTTCATTTGCAGTATGGAGTGCATACACAGGGCATTATTTTTGCCAAAGTGCTCCTCATGCTGTGGATGTTCTCAATAAATGAGACAGGAGACTTTGAGCAGAGGTCAAAGGCTGAGCAGAAAAAAAAGGCTGAATGTCAGGGAGAGAAGGGTGTGCTTTCAGTCATGTCTGTGTCCCTGAACTCTTGTGGGAAGGATGGGGCAAGAAGCCATATACACTAGCGGGTACGACATATGTAGGCAACTGTACACATGCAGCAGCAGTTCCATAGTATGAAAATGGCCCCTGATATATCTGGAAGATTTTCCGTGCAGAATTATGTGCTAACCTATTATTATTCTCCAGTATTAGCCTATTCTTACATAACTATCACATGTATATATAATCCTAATATTATTCTAATCCCCATATAAAACTAATATCAGCCTATTCTTATGTTCTAGCATCAGAGGCAAAAAGAGAAAGGGTCTCACATTTTTGTTGCTGTTGCAAATATTTAGCAGTGTTAAAGACATCTATTAAAATACTGCTTTCACACACTTGCATGTCCGATTCTGACAAATGTATCTACAATATCAATGGAATAAATATGCAGAACGGGGCAGCATCTATTCAGTCTGAAAAAAAAAAGCCAACAGAGGTAAGGCAGACAACATCTTTTGCAGAATTCAACAAGCTTCTCCATTGTTCTCTTTCCTTCTCCAGAAGTTCTCTGTGGTTTCGGCTCTGGGGTCTCTCACTGAGCGACAGTGTATTGTCTGTAAAGTCTCCAATTAGTACGGATTTTTAGAACTATTGTGAGCACCCTGGAGGGTGAAATTAAATGTAGATGACAACAGAGTGCTGAAACCCAGCAGAATTACAGTTTCAATTATGCAACTATGAACATGGATCAGAGGCATATTCCTAAACCCTCAGTTCCATCTGGGTCTCAAATGACTTCAAACTCACTTACAATTTCCTTGTTCACTTGAAACCTGTCTTATTTCTGCTCATGGTCCATTCATTTTGCTGGGACAGCTATTAAAGATGTTTAGTCTGGGAGGCACTAAGAATTGCTTTAGAAACACAAGCTAATGTCACTGTTGGGAAATGGTCTTCTGCCGTCTCACACTCTCTGTCTCCAAATGACGTCTGGTGCAAGTCCAGAGGCTGAAATTAGAAAGTACTCTGCAGCTGCTTAAATAACCCAAATTCATTTTGGATGGTTTCTCCAGGAGTATAAAACTATGTGCATGATGAGCCAGCTACTTCTGAGACCTCCAGGCACTGCTAGACCATAATCTTATAATAACAGATATGAAATATAATAAGAATTGTTATTATGAATGTTGACCTAAAAATATGGGTGAATATATCAACTCTGGCAAGTATACCCAGATCTGAGATAACTTGTTCAGTTTTGTATGGTATTTAGGATGCCATGTGGCAAGGCTGAAATGGATGGGTATTACAGAGTTTGGTCCATGCCAAAAAAATAAACAAGCAATAACATGAAGTACAGGCTCAAATACACTTGTGGCAAGGCTAGTATAGCTAATGTTTCAGGAAAACAAGCGTACCAAAACACTGGCTTTAGTAACATAAAAGTAGTTTTTTAGAGCAGTCTCTGGAGCAGTTCTCTAGCTTACCTCTCCTAGTGAAAAGCATGAGCTTGCCAATTATATATGAAATAACCCACTAAGTTGTGCAAATTCTCATAGTGTGACCAGGCTGAAAGTCAAAGATAGTGTCAGGTGTTGGCTGTAGCCTTTCAACAAGTTCCACACAATAAGTAACCACAGAGCACAAGCTAATAGACCTTAGGGCAGAATGAGGATGTCCTGAGCTCATGCTATTATTTCATGTTGCTAAGAATTTTAGGGAATGTGTGGTACAGTTGAATGGAGTTTCAACCCTTTCTGGTATGCTGCTCATTACAGAAATGGGGATTAACAGAGAAAGATTGGATCAAGCTAGTTAGAAATTGCTGAAAGGGCTATGAATAGTGGACAAGAACTTCAGTAGGCATAAATTGGCACAGCTCAGTTCAACTTGGTGTACTATGCCTATTTTAGATCTGCTGAGATTCCAGCTCATTATATAGAAACCTGCATCCATATATAGATCATAGCAAGAAAAGGTTAAAATTTAAGATTGCAGAAGCAAAGTATTAGTAGATAATACTACCTTTTCCCTTTTCTTTTGAAGTCTCAAAGTCAAAATGACCTTTAAAGATGACATGGTGTTTCGTGTGCTAAATGTGTATGTTGCTGCAGAATAAATCCGATATATTATTAGGAAGATAACACACTCGTATTTCTTTTTATTGCAATTTTAATTTTAGAGCACTTTTACAAAAGATATAAAAAGTTCATGTGTCTGACAATTTTTTTTAAAAAAAACACAACCAGCAACAAAAAAATCTAACCAGCTAAAAGCTCTTAGACATATATTCATAACGGTGTTCTTGCCCTATTTCAGACACAGCCTGGATTTTTCATTGCTAGCTTTTCTCTTTAGACAGCTCAAACTAAAACTTTATTTCTACAAAGAGAAAACTGTAAATAAGAAAAAAATTGGGCTCTCTCCTTTCTGCAAAGCAGGGAGCTGTGCTGGAGGTTTGGTGGTGCTCAACAGTGAGGGAATGGCCACTGCAGAGCTACTTTGTGATAAACACATCCCTTTCAACCTGAGGGAGAAATCATCCAGCTTTTGCCACCAGGGCTTCATAGAGTAAGTGCTGTCCCACAATCATTTCTGCTGGAGAGGCTTGAGGGAGGCAGCAGTTGGGAGATGTGAGCAGCTGCAGCCAAACATTCCCACTGACTGCTTCCATTGCTGCCTCTTTGGTATGTGGGACTGGATGACTCCAGTTTTCAAGCCGCTTTTATTGGTACAAACAGCAGACACACACAAAGTGGGTTTACCATGAATGCTGTTGAGGGGATCAGAAAAGAGACGAGCCCTGGAAAAAAAAAAAAAAAAAAAGAATTTTGTTCAGCTGTAGGCTTTTTTTGTGAGTTTAGGCACCGCTCTGGCTTTTGCGAAGAAAGCTGACAGGCTGATATGGTCCTGATGTTTTGATGTATTTTCTGATAGAGTTCAATAGCAAAAAGACCCAGACACACATAGGTGGACTCATTTTTCCCTTGAGCTGGAATAAAACAGGCACAGTGGCATTACATCAAAGCCACACTGGTACAATCAGAATTGAAACAGGGTTCGTTTAGCAGTGTGATGCTATGAAAGATGTTATTTTTGCATAACCCTTCTCACAGAAATGAGACTGTTCCCCTCCTTGTTTTTTAATGCCACAAAAGAAGCTGTTTTTGATGTTCAGCTAAAGACTTCCTCTTTTCAGACTCTGTTGTCCACTGCTTATGACTTTAGCCCTTCAGGTTTAAATTCCTTGTGCTGGCTCTGTCTCAGGTTTAATGTTTTTATGGGGAATGCAGTAGATAAAGGTGAAACAGCCACAGAATGCAATTTGGAGAAAACACATTGCTTTGCCCCAGAACACCTCCCCCTTTTCCCCAGCTCGATGATTAGAAAACCAAAATCCCTCGTGGCACAAATAAGCTTCAGTGGGCCCCATAATAGCTCTGCTAGGACAGGTGCTTCCCTCTCCACAGGGCTGTGCTGTGGAGGGGCTCATGCACAGCCCTGGGCTCTGTCCCACTGGCTGCAATACTGAGGAAACTTCACTGAATAGCAAAGGGGGCACCAGTTACAAAAAATGTTAAGGTTGAAAGGTTAACCGCTTAAGACCTGTGGGATGCCATTCTCAGCCTTTATAAATATGAATTGTTTGGGAAGAGATCATTTTCCACAGACCTTGCTCACCAAATAGCTGCCTTTTCAGTATTTCCTTCCAGTCAGGCCCACACATGGCTGTTGGGCTGTGTTCAGGGCTCCCCAGCCAAACCCTGCTCCCAGTGTGCCATGGCTGCTTCTTCCCTGGGACATGTCAGGGGTTTTCAGGGTTATGTTTAAATGCTTTTGAATATTAATTGGTTGCTGCTCATGAGGGTCTGGAGAGGAGAGGGAGTGCCTCCTCCCTAATGCTGGAGAACAGAGGCCTGAAATTAGAGGGTATTTTAATGTTTTTAGTACAAAGTATTGTACTGTGTCCTTTTAACTATATGCTAATGTGAGATACCAATCCTGGAAGTCCAGACTGAGTGTTTGCATTGTAGACTTTATAGAAATATGTCCTATTACTATGATTATTGTTAATTGATTTCAGTCCTGGAAGATTATGGGTTCTGCAAATCTGATACTGTGCATCTTAAAATGGGTACCCAGAATATAAATACAATCACCATGTAGGTACTGACACTAGCTAACTCTTTGGGTTGGCAAGTGTGGCCAGCATCAGATGGAAATGCTTTGGCGGGTGCAAAGTCGGTGTAAATTCAGTCTCATTCCCTCCATAGGTGAATACAGTTTTCACAGGCATATGGTTTCCTGATGAGACACACCTGTTCTGTCTTGGTATAGCAAGTACCTCCAAATGTTGGGTGCATGTTTCATTTTGAGAACCTCTTAGGCAGAGCTATTGTCCTCTTATTTCTCTATTTACTTAAAGCCTTCTACAGTTGGGGCAGAGTTAATCTCTTATTTGTAAGCATGCTGCATATAAACCTGTCCTTCTCGTGGTTCTGTAGAAAAAAAAAATCCTTTGGATGAACAAAGAAATATGTAGTTCCAGATTTACAACAAACTTTCACATCTAATCCTTTCTGAAAAAGCATTCAAAGGCATATCTTGTTTTGGTTTACTGACATTTCAAAATTGCACTCTGTGGTGAATTCCTCCAAATTATTTACATTGTGTGGTCTTGACTGCGGTGGTATCTCTATGTGCATATATATATATATATATAGTCGTTTATGTAAATGTATCTAAGAAAACATACCATGGAAGTTATATTTCATCCTTTATTTATAAAATGTGAATGTAGCTTTTGGGCCCAAATATTCACTGATTGAAGCTCTGAAAATAAGTTTCAATTTTTCCTCTTTTCTGACTCTTGGACTCTTAACGAGATGAGAAGTGATTTCTATGAATAGGGAATGCATTTAATCTACTATGGTCAAGTGATAGGTAATAAAAACTGGTAGCATATACATCATCCTTATTGTACTATTTGAGCAAAACTGGCATGTTTCTTGGAGTTTTTTTAGCTGTCTTTTTTCCCTATTATTGAGTCAGTAGGAATGCCATTTTTTAGTATTCTAAGATAAATTATTATATTGGTTGGATGAACAAGCACCAGGGCCTTAATTAAAGAATGAATTTTATAGAATTAGATTTGTACAGAAAATACATTCCTTTTAAACAATGAAAGTATTTAATATTTGAGCTGTAATAAACCGTATTTTTTACTTGAATGCTGTGTCTTATTAGAGTTAGATAAAAACAGCAGTAATCTCTGATTCTTCACAGTGTGATTTCATAAGAGATAAAATTTATGTATTACTGGAAAATATTATAAGTAGGAAATTTATTGAGTTGTCAGTATAATAAGCATACTGAGCATGAAGTCTGAGGCTTTTTGCAATTATGTATGAAATTAATGTAGCAGAATTCCGTGCAAGACCTTACTGAAAATTAAGGTGATAGTTATCTTAAATACAGCTGATGGCAGTCAGTCCCATTTTCTCATGGATTTCTCTTGCACACCACTAGCACAATGCCCAGGTGCCCTGGCTAGGATGTGTGCCACATGGAAGATGAGAGATTCCAGCTGCTGAGCCCTCATTACACCTTTGGGGTTCCCCTTCGTGGTGGCAGTAACTGCTTTTTGCACAGGTCTGTCAGACTTTTTCTGGAGTCAGTGGTTGCATCTTATTAAGAAGCTTATTATATGAGCTTCAAGATGATTTT
Source organism: Edolisoma coerulescens (assembly GCA_013397115.1). Lineage (NCBI taxonomy): Eukaryota > Metazoa > Chordata > Aves > Passeriformes > Campephagidae > Edolisoma > Edolisoma coerulescens. Next base: position 2,939,022 of record VWZW01007479.1, read on the forward strand.
TCTCCTTCTGGAGAAAGCTGTATTGGAGCCGTGCTTCCTCTTCTAATGCTTTACAACAGCGAGGCCTTCAATTTAAGGAGAGCTGCAGCCTGGCTGCAGGTGTAACATCTATAACAAAGAGGGAGGAAAAGGCAGATTATGTACACGGCTGATTTGGGGCAGATGCCTGCTTCAATCCAGCTGTGCTCATAAAACACACGCATTCTTGTGGTCTGGTACTGTAGTGTGTCAGGTACCCAGATTACACCTCACTTTACCAGATGCCCAGTGTAAAACCAGTCCCTTATTCAACATCCTGGCAATTTAACAAGGTGTAGGAAAAAATTACCAGGTAACTAAACACGGAAAATTGCAGTACGCAGGGAGTTATGAAGTAGTTATCGGATCTTCCAGCAAATCCGCACTTCTTGTGGTTTCAGGCACTGTGCACGAATTCTGCATTGCTCCAGAGCAAATTCAGTAAAGCAGGGCAGCTGCCCCAACACATTTTTTTTCAGGCTGGTCTCTTGAAAAGCTAATGTTTGCCAAGTGCCATAATAAACTTGGATGAGATGTGGATGCACTGTGGAACAGAAAACATTAATATTATTGATTTGAAATAACAAAATATCTTTTTGAATTCCTGCTCTTTCAGGAGACATTCCTGAGGCGCTGGATGACAGGGACCTTATTAAACTGACAGCATGCCTTTTGAGATGAGAAATTACACATTTGATTCTAGCATTTGTATAAAGAAAACAAAAATCTCCGAGAGGTCTCCAGAGACAGAAGTGGAAGGGGGAGGTCACTGGTGTTGTTATAGATGGGCCATTCATAATAAATGAAATAAAAAAGGATGGAAGTTATCATTGCAATGGATCTGACAGAGTTTCCTTTATAGAAAATGATGTGGCTCGACACAATGTAACCTGACATAATGCAATGTGATGTTATAAATGAGAGGTACCATGGTTAGTTGTAATGTATAATTTGACACAATACGTGTGCTATGCGTGAGCTGGCAGAAGGTGTGCTGTGGTTCACTGAGTACCTAAATTGCTTTCAAATGACAAGCTTGCCATGTCATGGTGCACAAAAGAAAGCTGGCGGTAGTTTAGTGATTCAGTCATAGACTAAAAATCTGTAGGCACACACATGCTTTTCTTTTGAGTTTTAGGCTGATGCATAGAAACTGGTGCTCAACTAAGGTGACAAAAAATACAAATTGGCATGTGAAAAAGATCCCTGATACTATTAGTGTGGCTTTTGTTTTCTGCCATGAGATTGGAGAGACCCAGGCTGGTCTGAACACTGCACTACTGCTCAGCTAGTTGGAGTATGATGAAGTGCAAGGATTACCTTTGAATCAGTGAGCCCAAGTGCACATGCGCTGATGGTTCCAGCTGCCTCCAGATCAATAAGAGCATGTTGTTGAAAGTTCATGAATTTTCTGGTAAATTCTGCCTTTTGACCAGGAAAAGGACAGGAGTAGTCAGAGGTGCGCTAATATGTGATTTTACTGCCAGCATCAGCATTGTTGAGAATGGAAACAATTCTTTATTACTTTTAAAAATGTGTACAAGTTAGAAATATCCCTATTGGTCGGCAGTCTTCATCCCCTGTAGTAATGGTGAGTGACAAAGGCGATATCCCGAGGTTCACACACCTGGATTTCTTTCCTAGATGCTACGAAGGAGAATGACCTGAACCTTTGGACTTTTAGCTTGGTACACGATCAGAACAAGGCAGGGCAATCCCATCAGCCCCACACCAGGAGTCCGGCTTTGTAGAGGTAGGCATAGAGAATTTCTGAGCTGGCCAGTCTTTGCATCTCTGGATCTTTCTTTAGCTCATCTGGCCCACAAAGACCTCTAGTTAATTTGCTGTGCCTGCATCCATGCACAGTTTTCATGCTGGATTACATAAGAGCTATAATAATAATCATAATAATAATTATTATTACTATTATTATTACTGTTATTATTATTGTTACTATTGCTACACAAAGTACATAAGTGATTTTTGCTGCCTCTGTTCAAAGCATTAAGAAAAAAATCATCAAATCCCTCTGCTTGCTTTTTCAGAGATGTGACTGGATATTCTATAAATGTAGAATGCACACGAACATTTTCTCTGCTTTTCTGGAGAATAAGTGCATTGTTTTAAAAGTTGTAATTATGAAGATACAGTATTAAATAAAACTAGAATTATTTCAATACAAATATTTTCAAAGGCAACAAACATACAAGAAATGAAAATGTTCTTTTTCTCACTGCCTTTTCCAGCGCTGGGTGACTGGATTTCTGCCCATCCTGTGATGATATGCATTCATCACACATACTGCAGCAGAGGCTTCTCTGCAGGCAGAGGTGTGGCAAACCGGAAACAATCTGTGACAAAATTTTTCATGGGTATAAACTGTCACAATTCCGTGAATTTGGTGGCCAGCTTCAATGCTCTGTTTTCTTGGCCCTGGTTTCATGAAAGTAATTTTGTTTGATGAGACAGATGATTTTCAACACCCTTCTCCCTCTCACCTGTGTTTTTTAGGTCTACAGAGACTAGAGGTGACATGTATTTAATTTCTGAAGCAAGTGCTCTGTTTTCTAACTTCTTCATTGCTTAAGCTGCATGTGGCATAGCACCTTACATTGTTTTCACTTTGATCCAGTCTCTTCCTTGGTTCTGACTAAGTTAACATTTGGCAAAACCAGAAACGAGTAGGAGCTAGTGCATTTGCCCAACGAGCTGCTGTGCTGTAAAACCACTGCTGTGCAGGAGACATACAGGCATGGCTCCTGCAGAGCCGAGCACTTTGCCAAGGATACATCAGAGGATCTGGACAGAGATTTGCCATGGCATGCAAAAAAAAAAAAAAAAAAAAAAAAAAAAAAAAAAAAAAAAAAAAAAAAAAAAAGTCATGGCAGAGTCAGAAGAAAAGCTTTTGTTTCAAAACAGAAAGCCCAGTTACATGCCCGAGTGGACTCCATTAGGACTTCCTGTGAAGGAAGAAAAGCAGATGAAGTGCAGGTGTGTTTGGAAGAAAAACCTGAAAACACACAAACAGACAAAACCAACTAAAACAGCGACAAACCCAAAGTGTTTTCTCTAAGCTTCGTGATACTTGCTTAACAATTGTGAGGACTAAGGAGAGCTCTGGGTCATCTCTCTGTGTATTTTCTGTCTTTTCAGACTTTTCAGCTACTGCTCTTAAGTTCTTCATCTGTGTGGTGGCAGCTTTTTTATGACTTGACCTTGATTTCACTGTTCAAGTTTTGAACTTTGCAAAGGTCCCTAGCTATTGACACACTTGGCACAAGAAATCTGCCTGGGAACACAGAAAACATCTTCTCAGCCAGTACCAGGACCTGCTGGAGTTTGGACAGGGCAGGGTACTTGTTGTGCTGCTCAGACTGGCTGGGCTAGGGCTTTGCCTCTGTTTTCATAGAAATTGCCCTTCCTCCAAAACTGAGGGAATGGTCCTTGGAGTCTGAGGGCATCCACACTTCCAGGTGATGCCCTTCAAAATTGTCTGACAAAGGGTAAATGCACTCAGTACTGGAATTTCAGAAGTAACAAAAGTTACTTGTGAAATTGGGTCAAAACCAGCAAATGATTATGGTGAAGAGAAAAGCTGCATGTATTAGAAATGTTAAAATGACTCATTTTGTAAAGATTAATTAATTAATTTCCTTGTTAATGGTGTGTGGGGTTTTTTTTTT